>JAUZND010002087.1:0-34115 GCA_034780555.1 Coelogynopora nodosa
GTACTAATGAGCCATAGTCCTAAAATTTGTCGCGGGTGATTTTTATGGGCCAAATGGTCAAATTTCAAAGAGCCATATCTCTGAAAATAATTGAATAATGAACTTTTAACTTGAAAATATGTGTTTTTATGGTACAATTAGTATTATACAGAAAAATGAACAATTTTGGTGTCAATGACCAGGGATTTTTTTTCAAAATTGGTTGATTTGGCATGGACTGACCCAAATGTATAAAAGAGTAGAATAATGTTTAGAATAAAAGAATAATTTAAAATTAGTATATAAGATTAGATACATAGATATATATTTTGTTATAAAATGTATACAGTTTTTATGCAATTATTGTAAAATATTATTATAGTTTTAGGATTTTCTACCCACGTGTCAAGGCTATCCATGTTCAAAATCAGAATAGGGTCGATCTTGATAATGATGCTCCATCAACATCAAAGACATCCTCTACTTCCTCTGTCACCAATTATTTCTAGAAATATTCACTGGCAGGAAGTTAATTCAAATTCTTCAAATGATAGTGGCAACAACTGTGATACACATTGCTGTGCCTGTCATGGGAAGAAATCTTATAAATTGTGGATTTCTTGCACTGCCTGCAAAGATAATGGCAATGTTTGTTAGTTCCATGCACACTGCATTGGAATAGAGTCTCAAACACAATCAACATTGGCTGAAGATTTTCCCACATGGAAAATGTACCTAAAATGCACCTAAATCTTTATTCCTTTCGATGATGTATACTATGATATATATTTATTGATATTTCAATAATATTGAATATAGTCACAAAAAACATAATTCATTATTGATATTATTATTATATTTAATGAAAAAAGTATATAGGCTATACATTTTATTAATCTGTATATTTCATCCTCCTATGTTGTTATAAATATATATTTTTTCTTACTGTATCTCTTAATACTTTGACTAAGGCTACTTGTAGCTGAAAGGTCAGTTTTTTTGACAATGTGTATGTCTGAGTTACTCTCTTAATGTTGACTCAATATACTTAATGAGTAATACACTAAAAATTATATTATACCAAAATACTTAGCTATAAACTAATATACATTAATATTATATATAATTAATATTAGATTTTCTATTTTACTTAATATATTTTATTCACAAAATCTAAATAATATCATATGTCTGTTGACTTTCATCAAATATATTACAAAAAATAATTGCTTGAGATATTTAAATTATTTTATAAAAGGTGTAGAAAACATTATTATATGAATGAAATTATATATAATATTGTTTATAAAAATGTATAAAAATTGCTTTTACTGAATAAGCTTAGATTGGAGTGCAGTGAATTTGAGTGACAATATTCAAATATTTATTATTATTATTGTTGCCTTTATAATGTTTAATTAAATATTAATATATATATCAAAATACAACAATTTTGCATTTAATATCATTAAATAATTACCTATATTAAATCAATACCTAATATATTTAATATAATTTCAAGTATAAAAGATAAAAATGATTAACATTTGCATATTAAAATTGCACTGAGTTCGATACCTGTAAAAAAATTCTGTGTACTATTGTACCCAGTCAGAAACAGGTAAACAATTTTTTTTGTCCCCTCCCTTATAGTGATAGGGCTAACTGCTTTATAGTGGTTTGAAATAATTGTGGCTTCAATATAGTATTATATATTTCTTGAGTAATGATATCTATAAATAAATTGATATTCTAGAATTTATATCTGAAGAAATAAGTGTAATCAAAGACAACCAAAGGTATATATATTATCCAAAGCTATAATTATAAAAAATTAACTTACTGATAATGAAAATAGGTATCATGAGTCATGACTAAGCATCAACATAACATCACCATAATAAAAGTTAACCAATATTGGATTCTTTTATTCATCTGTTTAGAACTAGAGGGATGAATTATTTGACGTCCGCATCTAATAATTATATCATCAATATATTTTTTTCTAATTGAGATAATTAGAGATGAAAAAAACCAGACATGTTGATGGGGACATCTGCCATCATATTCATAATGCTACAAAAATATTTTTTGTGCTTCGTTTGGTCATGTATAAGTTGAAAATAGGATATGCTTCACAAAACCTAAATGATTTATTAGCTGTAGCCTATAGCATAGGAATGCCATACTCATATGGCATAGGTATGTGTCTATCTTGTTTAGATTATGCAATCTCAACTATTAAATGTTTTGATGTTTTTGTTATTTTCTACCTTGGACTTCTTTCTGAAGATCTACAAGTCAGTTATTACTTCACTGTTTGTGTTTCAATTTTTTATAATGTTTTAACAGAAAGAGCAGAAGGACTGTTTAATACAGATTAGAATATCACTAGAGACAAAAAGAGCATACCCAGTTAATTTGGAAGGGTATTAATATTGGAATTTGGATTAACTCAAAAGGCCCATGAGATTCATCTATGTTGCCAGAAGAAGATTTGCACTTAGAAGAACATGCTATATAAAAACTGGAATTTAAAAAAAGAATTGATGTTCAAACTTTATTCAACTCCTTTGTGAATATAGTGAATCATGCCTTACTGGTTTTCACAATTATTTATTTAAGACATTAGTTTCAATTTAATAATAATTTATATGGTTTTCTTAGTATTCTCTATTTTAGTTAGTATGCTATTTATTATTTTAGTTTCCTATCCTTTGTTGCATTCCATGCATACTTGCTTTCCTAGTTCTTTTATCTGGTCACATATGTATGATATAAGAATTTGGTTCTCAAACCTTATTTTTGATTAAATATTGTGGTTTTATCTAATCCATTCCTAAGGGCACCATTTGTCTTTCTATGAATGTTGTATTCACTCTGCAAAATCTTTTTATATGTCCTTTTCAGTCTTCCATACTCAGAAAGCCTTAGTTTGTTTCAATAGTTATCTTGCCTATTGTGTTTCTCATCTTAGACTCCCTTGCTTACTATAGCATTTTGATGTGGAGAATTGAAGAGATTTTTTATACATATGTTATGCAATTGTAAGGGCTTCACCACCCAAACTACCTGACTTAAATCCTTAGGACCCCCAAAGCAAGCAAATTTTTAAACTGTTACCTTGTCCTTTCCATTTTTTACAAAATCAAAATCACAGGCCTGCAATATTGATTACATTTTGTCATAGTGATGTTTTGTTGTGTAAACATGAAATATATGGTTTATTGGTTAAACTAACTAAATTTTTTTTTCTAAATATACCCAAATTTAGATGGAAGAAAAATAGAATTTATTTATAAATTATATATTTTTATATATAAATAGTCTTGTAATGGAAACTACAGAAAACATCCATAGCCTGATAGGAAAAATCATACATAAGAGAAAACATACACAAAAGAAAATTTATATACATATAGTCATAGAAGTCAATGATATATGAACAAATGGATGTAACATAAGATATGAACAAAAGGAACAAAATTTAGCTAGAAATTAAGTATCATACCTGTAATGTTATTTAAAATAGTATAAAGTATTTCACATTTTATTGACTAATTTAGTATAACTTATACTTAATTAAATTGTTTTATATAAATACATATTATATATTCTATAAAGTATAGCTTAATTTAATTGATAACATCATATACTTAAAATTTTCCTTGTTCTGTTGATGTTTTCACTCTTCCATGTACATTTTCTCCTAGATGTATGTTTTCTCCCATGGACGTTTTGTCTTAGAAACATTGTGATGCAGTGAAACAAACAATTGCCTGACAATTAGATGGTTGTGATTTTCTGATTGTCAGGCACCTGAAAATCAGCCATTTAACTGGTTGAACATCAGGCTGTGTACTGGCTGATTATCAGACAATACATTACCTGATAATCAGTCATTGAACAGGTGCATGCAAAAATCATAACATTTTGACTATCATGTGCTCCACAGCATATTAGTCATTGGATCTACTGCCTAGAAATAAAAACAAACAATAGTTACAATTTAGGTCAGTTAAAACTCAATAATTTACATATTTTGCATCAAAATTAGACACTACAGTTTAAAATAACATTGATTTATATAAAAAATTAACCATGATTTCATAAGTTGATTTTATGTATATAATATACTAGTAGTAATAAAAATTAAGTTTGTGAAATATTTAGAATTACTTGGAGTTATTAATTGTGTCACTAATAAATAAGCAAAATATATAAAGATAGAAATAATGCAAAATATATAAAAAAAGACTTTTAACACTAGAACTCCCAAAATTTCGAACTACCGCTAACTCCCGTTGCCATCAATTGATGGTAAACATATTATTTTCTTTATTGAAAGTAGTGACATACAGACATAATAAGTCGCCTGTGTTTCCATTGTTTCATTCACAGCCGTCAATTGATGGCTATGGGAGTTCTAGGTAATCATGCTTATATTTTGCTAATTGTAATAAATAATTGCTATATTTTTTAGTATTGTTTAGGAAACTATAAAATATTAAAAGTAAAAAAAAGCTTTGATTAAATGCATGCCATTATTTCAAAATATATAAAATAAAAATACACAATTGACGGCTCTGGCTCTGGGAGTTCTAGTGTTAATTAATCATAACAGAATAGAACAGTAATAAATATGTAACAGTTTGCATTTTTTAATTAAAAACTACAAATTGTGTATACAAAATAATATAGGATTAATTATAGTTATAAATGAAAATTATTTGTTTAATAAATGCAATCATGAATTAAACAGCTACACACAAAAGAATGGTCATCTGAATGTTGATAAAGATTTTTTAAATAATGTTTAATATACAATGAGTGAAAATCAGAATTAATTCAAATAATCTATAATTGCATGGATGTGAAAATATAATTGGCATCTGTATGTGTTTTGAAATATGCCAATACTGAATAAATCAAATAAAAGTATAGTGCTTTATAAGCTTGTATGCAGCATATGTAATAGTCTCTTATTAGTGATTCACTATATGCAATGATTTATTGTGTACTCTCAACACTTAAAATACACAAATAATGACTAGTCACTCAATTGACAAAGTCAATATTGTGTTGTACTGCCAAGACAAGCTGTGATAATATGCTGGTTAAAATATGTGCTCATGTAGACAAATTGCTGATATAGATGAACAGGCATATGTAAAGGATAGGAAATCTACAGGGACCACAAATAATGCTGATCTAGACATATTGCATGGGTGTCTCAGTGCACAATCAAAATAGACCAATACTTAAATCAACTGACCTATACTAGAGTACCACTAATGAAATACATGAGTGACTTGTCTCAAAGTATTTTCTTTTATAATCTGTACAGTGATGCATCAACATATGTATGTAATTAATGTAATAGGTATTGCAATTAAAAAATAATTTGTTGTAGCCTAATTTATAAATATTTATTTATTTTGTGTTCTGTATTAGTTTGCAAATAATACTTTTCAATAAGCTAAATACTTACTTTTTGGTAATCATGTATCACCACATTTTATAATAATAATGGTCATGTGAAATTTGTGAATTTGAAGATATTAACTATTGCTTTTAATTGTACCTATGTTCAAATGTATTTTTCAGATGAAATCTGCAACAAATATGACAGAAATTCTGGACCATCCATGGTATCTTATTGCATCATTATTTTGGAAGAGATATCCAAATCCACACTCGTAAGTTGCACTTTGAAGCCATCAATGCAGATATCATGCAGTTTTTAAGTATTTTTAGTTAACAAAATTAAAAATTCTGAATTAAAAATGATTTGTAAAGTTTTTGTTGCACTTCATCCAGATATGTATGTTTGGTACATTTTTATTCTTTTAAATTTATTACATACTGATAATTTGAAATTTTACTATAGTAGGTTTTACTAGGGTTATAGTTGAGCTGACCTTTAAAAAACAGTATTTGTTGGGAACTATTAATTGTATAATGATCGCCATGACCTTGTTATACTTTAGACATGTGAATCATAATTTAATTTTTAATTATATCGTTTTTTTTAATGTAGTTACAATTTTATGACTTCTATTATTCTTTAGTTATTCGTTAAATGTAAGGGTATATTTATATACTACTAAATATAAATAATAATAACTTAACAGAAAGGGATTTTCTTCCATCTGTAAAATTAACAGTAATCTTAAAATAACGAGATCATATACCATTACCAACCACTTTGTGTGAAGAAACAGTAAAATTTAGTATTATTAAATTATTTGTCTGAAATTATTTTATTGAAATGATTATTTTTATTTATTGAAAATGTTATTTTGATTTTTGTAAGAATCGTTGTTATGAGGCATTCCTTATTTATAAGAATTATTTTCAACTACATAGTAATATAGTTCATTTTGTCGATATTTTCAACTGCATAGTAATATATTTCATAGTTGTCGATATTTCATAAAATAAAGACGCCCATGAAACAGTGCAATATATTGAAAGATAACATGTGAACATCAACATAGAAATTGAGTTACATATAATTATGTATTTTAATTTATAGAAAGCATGTTCTATCGGAGGATGTTCTAGAACGCATTATTCTACCCAATGGTCAACTCTACACTAAACGGATAATCGTCAAAGCTAGCCTGTCAAGTATTCCACGTTGGATTCGCTATTTCACCGGATCAAAAAAAGAAGTGATCCTAGAGGAATCCATTCTCGATACAGACAATAAATCCATTGAGACAGTAACTCGAAATATTGGAACTCTAACAAAATATGCGGTGAGGTTTATAGTTTTTTCAATGGTTTTCGAAGATAACCACACAAATTTACGTATATTTATTTTCATGTAATATATTGGATCCCTTTTTCTAACTACCTAAATTTTTGTAGTTATAATTTATCTTTATGAATGACTTCTCTCGGATGGCTTCCTCTCTACCTAACAACAGAAAAATCGTGATTTTTAGTTAATTTTCTTATCTTAAACGACTTTAAAAATTTGATTTACTCAGTAAAAATATATAACAATGCATTTCAGTCATTCAAGATGACTCGAATGAGGAACATGTAACAATATCCGTTACCTGAAAATTTTAGATCTAGCATAGTATTCATATTTTTTTAAATTATTTTAATACTAATAAATCATCGTCTTAAATAAATTATTTAATAATTATGATGCAAAACGAATTTTTAATTTTCTATGTTTAATTGATATTCATAATAATTACTGAAATATATCTATTATTATCTTTAAGATTTGTAGATATCGTTGGAGAGAGTTTGCACTGTATTACGAAAGAAATTATTTTATTTATAAATAAGCATTATTGTTAAATTTATTATAGTTTTAACGAAGATAAGCAACAACGAAACTGTAACATTTAAGTATGACTAATTGAATATTTTATAGATAACGTAACTCTGTTAAATTGTTTCATAAGACCATTTATTCTAGAACTATAGGGTTACTTTTTATATATAGGTCACTATATTGCTATTGATTTTTCATCATTTTTCTTTTATTTAAGGTAATGTAGAATAATATATGCAGGTAATGCACTAAGGTAATAAAGAACTGAAACTAGATTATGCTTGATTGGAACGCAAAAATACGACTGTAGTAGTAATTTAATATGAGTGTGCTTAATTAAATAACAATTACATGCGTTACCGTAGTAAATTATCATATTTTGTGAGTATATTATTGAAGCATTTTTACTTCTTATACAATTTTATTATGATACAACATTGCATTGTTCACTTGGAAATGGAGATTTCTGTAATAAAATACATTTTATTTGTTAATAAATTTAAAATTTATTAAATTGTCAATTGTAACAACTGGTAAAATATTGGGATGCAATAAATTGAAAAAACTTTAATTTTTCATTGTGTTTTGGGAGCTATGGCATGTCATAAAACAGATTTATCTATCTGTCTATAATTTCATGTAATTATAATATACTGTATAATTATATTTGACGTAATTTTTTAAATATTATTTATAGTTTTTATTATTATTTCAAAAACATATTTTTGTTAGTTTTGTACCTATGCGAGTATTGTTTTATACTATAGTACCTATACATAATAATTTGATCGCTTCATTCATTGTTCATCATTTTACTACAGTTATTGTTGAATAACTCCAGACTTGGTTGTACTATCTGTTTTCATCTCTCATGTTAATATACTCTCTTAGTAATGTTGTATAACTTAATGTGTTTTTATTTTCAAATTTCATTCTTTTATAATTTTTAAAATATCGGATTTCTTACCGAGATTGTCGTTATCTTATTTTTTTTTATAGTTAGTGTAAGCATATGACTTAAGCTGTTCAGGGTTTGTTATCAATTGTAATGCTATTTAATGGGGGAAAACATTAAAATAATAGACTAACATTTGTTTTTACAATATATTTTTTTGACTTTATATATCGTAAAACGTATTCTGAAGAATCAAATAATATATATATATATACACTCTTATGTAATCAATATAAAATGTAAATGGTTAAAATGTCAACAATTTGAAAAAATATTTGAAGAACAAAATATTCAAAAAAGAAAGATATTCCATTATAAATTAACAGTTATTAAAAACAAATAACTATTAAATTGGTTTCGAATTATGTTCAAAATATTGATAAACGTTTTGAAGCCTGCCTCAAATAAATACGTTCTATTTTCATTAATATTAAACTGAAATTGTTTTGCTTTTTATCTAGCTTAAATTGTAATTTCTGTTTAAGTTACATTATTTGTTAAAAGTATACTTTGTTGATTTTTAATTATTTTATTTGTATTTGAATTAGAAAGCAAAAGTTTCTAGTTAACCCTCGGGATTATGAGAATACTCTTCTATCAATATTTTTTATGATCAAACCAAAGACCGTCATGAACTGATATTTTATTACTTTTATATAGAAAATGTTGCCTGCCAATATACCATCAGCGTTATAATTGAAGTACTATACTATATCTGTGGATGAAACACAGATCGTGTTCTATTTATGCTAAAACTTAACCTATAACTTGAATTATCACATGTTGTTATTGTGATCACAGTTGAAAAATGTTTTCAATGATGACATATTATATTCTAATAAGTTTATAATAATATGATAACCATGTGATTTCTATTTAGATATCCATGGTAACCATATCGGTGACTATTAGACTATTACACAAACCATTGTTAGTCTCAAGTTTAAATAATGCTCATAACTTTTCTACCGCCTCTTCCAGAGTCTCTTCGAACGGTGTTACTACACTCCAACTTCCAAACAGTCGTCCTCGTCATCAGCACTACCAGCCAGTAAAAACGGTCCAAATGAACCCACCATCGCCAACTCGTCCCAACAAAAACAAGCCACCTCCCTTTCCCTCTCCTCCACAATGATCAGCAAGTCGGCATGGGTCGAGTCAAACTGGAAGTCGCGGTTGCTTGGTCCGCTGACCAGCTTCATTCTCTTCGCCTACTCGAAGCAGGCAGTCGGCGCCACCAAGGGCTACGACTGGGTGTGTCGGACAGCGCTCGAGATGCAAACCAGTGAGATCGCACTGTCGGTGCGACTGGCCAATCGGCTACGTCTGTCGGCCACCGCCATGAAGGACAAGGCCAAGATCGCCAAGGATATAGCCAAGGAGAGGATGTTGGCCCAGGCGTCATCACGTTCACATTAACTCATCGGCATTGCGTTCATACGTTCATGTCTCTCGGTTATTTTGTATCTTTCAATACACTACCTTATCTGTGTCCTCTAATGAGCAAAAATGGTATTTGTATAATCAACATTGATTTAGGTTGAAATTATTCAATTTTCAGTAACCAAAATTACCATTATTGTCCTTTTGTTGGCAGTATCTATTGTTTTTATTTTTTAACGCGCTGTTATAGTGTAGATAACCATATTTATATTGTACATTTGGGTAGTTGGATCTGGTTGTAACTGTTCATATGAATTAAATCACTACATTGTTGCAATATGTATGTATTCTTAAAGGTTTACCTACTTCGTTTAACTGTGTCAAATTAACAGCAAATTCTATTCCAATTGTGATAGACATTGTTGTATTCAAAAACTATTTGTTTAGTAATATTTTTCTGTTATTGTGTTTGATTCCATTTTTGAAAGTTGCATCTTATAGCTCATAGGAATAATGATGTTATATTATGCCCAAATACAGTGCATTTTGACAGAATTAAAACTGTTTGTCTTTACTTTAGTCTCTTCGCTATATAGTATTGATTATAGATATTGATTTTTAGGGTTATCTTATTGCTGCCTATTACTATTTTACGTATCCAAATAATTATTTGTAAGTATTCTTTGCAAAATTTAAAAAAAGCAAAATAGATTAATATAACATATATTAGTTTAAGTAAATATTTTCAAAAGTTACGGTTTTCTAAATTTTTTTAACATAGATCGGCTTATTTCAACTCAAAAGCTTAAATTGTTGCGACATGTTCGTTCTTTTTTTAAACATTGTTTCGGCATATTAGTATAACAATTGATTTACGTTAAATTTATATATCTGTATGCAATAAAATAGTAATTATGTTCCAAAAAACAGTTTGAAGAGATTGGTTTGTTACATATTTTTACGATCGTTAATTGAATGTTGATATACTATTTGCACTTGAATAAAGCAGTCCAGTTTTTTAGTGCCCATAATTTATAAAAAGGAAAATTTAATATGTACTAAATGCTACTTTTAGTTATTTCGCAACATGGTTTTAGTTTGGCGTCCCCCTTTCTTTCCGAGAAACTCATTTCGACATCCACCACCGAAAGCTTAAATTATTTTTTAATTATAATATATAAACCGTTTATAAAAAATACAACTTTGTAATATCTAAAATATTTCACTATATATGTCTAATTTATATTTCCCCTAAATATATGTTTCAACTAGAGTTGCAGCAAAGAGAAAAGGACAGGCTCATTTCAAATAATGTATTATTAATATTCATGACTGTAAACAAATAATAAATATTTGTAGGAATTGTTTTATATATTTTAAATCATATGTAAAAGCTATTAATTAATCAAAGTAACCTTTGCTAATTAAATATCATGCGTATGATAAAAAATTAGATATAAAAAATTTATACTAAAATTATACAGTATTTTTAGAAAAGAAAGTCACAATAAATTAAACCTTTCAAATATACTACTGAAGCATATTCATCGGAAGGGATATCTGGACAGCGTTGTTTCGTCGTTATTAGGACTCGTCAGAAGACCATACGAAATATGCCTGAATTCAGTAGTACTTTACAAAGACCGCTATAGGTACTCCATATAAGAACCTATTTGCATAAAACTTGATAAGATCAAAATCAATTGATACAAAATAGCCAGTTAACAAAAAAAGCTGTGTCAATAGATTTTGATATTATTTGGTTTTATGCAAATTGGCTCTTATATTGAGTACCTAGATCACTGTTGTATATACCGTTGTCCCGATCACCCTGCCGATGAATATGCTTCAGTAGTATATTTGAAAGGTTTCATTTATTGTTACTTTTATTTTCTAATATTCTAAGTACGATAATGTACTTTTTTCTTCTTATAAAGTTTTGTGTAATATCTCTAAAATCTTTAAGTAAACTATTCAACACCAACTTAATAATTGGAAGACTCAAACAAAATATATATACATGCAGTGTACATACAAATTATGATTTCAGTAATTTGACAGGATGATGTTTTTATTTATGAAATTAAACGTGAAACGTAGGATATCTTTGAATGGGGGGGAGCGGCGACAAACAAGGAGTACAAAAGTACGGTTGAGTTTGCGGTCGCGGCTGTAGGGCCAAATTCAAGCTGGTCTTGAGTGTCTCCAGGAAGATCTGATTGGTTGATATAGCTGGTTTCACCTTCTTAGAGATGGCCCGCACAAGGTCCCGCGTATGCTTTAAACTGTATGCTGAAAAAAGAGGCATATATAACAGAATGCCAACAATATCGTAAATGACCTCTGAAACGGTATTCACAATGGAAAACATTTAACTGACGACTTCTGTCATTTATTAAGTGACTGTCAGCTGATTCACAAAATGCAACTATTAGCAGCGTGTATACTATGTATTATATTGTGTATACTATGAATAGCTGATCAAGTGCAAGGTTGAAAGTTAATCTCGTGAGTACACGTATTGCCATAGTAGCATATTGTCTATAGTGTTTAAGACAAGGTTGTGAACGTGATGCCGTAGAACTAGAAGGTATGAATAACGTGGTGAATGATTTTAGTACTATGTTATTACAAACAATTGACAAAAAACTGTCATTATAGCGTGGTTTAAATATTTTCCATAGTATTCCATTTTATATTTCCATTTGTATATATAGGACACAAGATGAATAATAATGATCTATATATAGTGAACTCCATATCGATATGCATTTATTGATAGCTTTTTGTATCTATAGACATGTGCCCAATTTTATGTCACATATTATACCTATCACGAATGTCAATGGTCAATTATTTACTTAACTTATTATTTTGTAAATATTTTATGTTTTCAAATAAAAAAGACACAAGATTATTATATTGTTAGTGACTTGTGATGCCTAAACAATGCGGCTAATCAGTGTCAATATATATCGATTAAAGTCCAAATTGTCATTTTGTCAATATTCCCAGGGTTACCAATCGACATAAAAAATAAATGATTGTATTTTATACACTCATTTTAGTGTGTTCAATAAAATGAACGCTGTGTTGATCAAAAACAGAAATCAATGTGAAAGTTATATTTTAGAATGTATATCATTTACTGATGCGGTTTTGTTATACTTACAAACGGGTATCGATTTATGATACACATAATATAAATAACGAATTGATCTCAAAACATTAAAAACGGTACACAAAATTGTAAGCGTTTTTAGATTTTATAACCCATTTCAAACAAATTAAATAATGAATTATGTACAATAACGTAAAAACACGACAGGACAATTAATTTGGTATATAATTAAATTATTATAAAATAATTAATACAATTATTTACCAAGCAGGACAATTGGACATTTTTCCTATTCGATAAAAATATTGAAAAAATTATTATTTGATGGTATCAAAACGAAAATATATCGTTAATTTCCTTAAGTATCCACAAGTTCTTTAATCTATATATAGTGATGCTGATGTTTTTTGTGATTATGATGAGGTCAAAGAATGCACATCACTGTTGTTAAATTTTGTTTGATGTCACATAGCTAGTTGCATTTTGAATGTATATGAACATATCAGATAAAATAAAACTATAAGACTACCTATACTAGTGTACTCTAATTGACATGAACGAAATTAAAGGGTTTTCAGAACGTGATATTTGGGGGAAATAAATTGATTACTTCACTAATTAAAAACATTCGTTTCTGCCTGATCTAAATTCCGCCTAATCAAAATTCCGAAATCAATTTTAAAGTATATATTATTCAGATAATGTTAATAAATTTTTGTGAATTTATATTGCCTTTTATAATTAGTAGGAGTAGATCATGTTATATTCAATAATATTAGAACAATAGATCGAATAATTTGCCAATTCTTATATTTCAATTGCTTTCGTTTTTCGGTTAATTTGATCATATTATGACTGCTCATAATTAATTGTAATAGCAGCCATTTGCGAACAATCAATGTTTAGTTATACATTATTTAAAAAAACTAGTTAATCAAAAGTAAGAAAAGAATATAAATTATTTTCAAATATATATTCTATTTATACCATGCTTACTAGTAACATATAAATAACAAATTAAATAAAACATCTTATTAACAATTAAACAACAAGGGAACTTTTGATCGCTAATTTATTTAATTATTCTACATAAAAACATTTTACATATTCTATTATGTAACATAACAGAACATAAAACACTATATTAAATTTTTATTTTAAATTCTAGTATTATTTTTAACCAACAAGTAAATATTAAGTTTAAAAAAATTCCTTGGAAAGAATATTCAAGATTATGTTCATAAAACGATACTAATTTTCGTTAATTAATCCTAAAAAATTCTATCAAATATCTCAATTTGTCCCTCCCTTCCTTTCCCGGTGAAATCAATGAAATAATCATAAAGGCTAGTAGAGAATGTTTATATATTAACAGATACGATGAGTCGGCGGAGTAAAAAGAACTATATTTTTTAGCTTGACCAAGCGCAAGGTTATGTATAATGTAAATTTAAGAGGGGCAGTGCCAGCTCATTTAACTAATGACAATGTAGAAGTAAGATTTATATTATTAGATGTCATACTATATAGTATAATTAAAATTGCAGTACTGTACAATATTAATAAAAATATATTATACAAGAACTGTACAAATTTGTTTGAATAAAAGTATGATTTAATTTTTCACTGGGTGCGCAATGGCTGGGAGATACCTCATAATAACTAGTATATATTGCGCTGCGTTATTAGCATTCCCTCACAATACGCCCTCCTCTCTCTATTTGCACTCCTCACCTCTGAGCCGGGCGATCATCTCCTCCTCAAAGTATCCCGACTTGATCCACTCCTGATAGTCAGGCACGTAGTCGAGGGCGGTAAGACCCTGGTTGTTCTTCACTCGGACGTTCGCTCCGAACTCCACCAGGAGACTGGCGGCGGCCGGATTGTTTGCCTGTGAATGTCGGCAAAATATATGCGATTTATAGTAATGTCTAATTTAGATAAGGCATCTGAATTTACTAAGGAATAAATAAAGTAAATGCAGGAAATATGGTAACTCTGTTTAGTTTAATATAAATGTGTGTTTTGGTGAACACAGCAGAACCCTTTGTATTCATAGAATAATATTTTAATCATTATAACGCAATGAATAGAGATATGGAATCTCCAAAAATTGAAAACGTATTATATAATTATCTAGTCTTATTTATTAATTAAAACAGCTTTACTAGCTCTTTGACATTTAATTATTTTATCAATCTATAAGTGAATTTAAGTTAGATTTCCTTTATTTTTTGACCAATTTTCAGCTAAGTGATGCTCTACACGTGTGCTACTAATTTGTGCTACTAACACCAATCTGTTATTTTTGCTACGTATTTAAATGTTCTCTCCTTTCTAGTTTTACATGTTGTAAGGTATCACTTTTATTTTTAATATAATATTTATTATATATTTTTTAGCGTATATTGACATATTTATATTTCTTTATTTTATTTTAATCAGCCAGAAATAAATAGAAATGGAGGAGTAAAGTATTGTATATGAGGGCTTAATAATTTGACTTAACTGTACTATTTTATTTGTGAAGTTATTTATATTGGCCTATTAAATTTAGCTAAATGATAAGTGGCAAATCAGTTTAAAAAAACAAATTTGAAACCCAAAAAAAGTCCAATATTCATAAGTAAATTCTTCACTACTAGAAAAGTAGTATGAAACAATGATAGTGAAAATTTTCACATTACAAATCTTTAAAATTAATTTCTTAATCGAAATGTGCCACTCGATGTTTGAATCGTCAACAAAGGGTTTTTGTTAAGTCAATAACATGACCATACAACAAAGGAATATCGACATATTATATGTTTATATAAGTACTGTTTATAAGTTTAGGAGAAGTGTGATGATTACTCATTCTATAGTATCGAATTGGACACTCCGCTGAGGGAGGGTCCTAAGCCCTACCCCTTAACTAAAACTTCCTTGTGATTCCTTTATTGTTTCAACTGTGGCTGTCGATTTTATTTTTTAGCTCTAGTTCCACGGACATGTTTTACCATCTTGTTATATGCTAGAAATGTTGTATTGCGCAAAAGTAAAGCTCAGATTTATGTGTGCTTTATTGAATGTTTGTTTGTACAAATACTTTATAAAATCTGTATTTTAAAGTATTCATTTTCCCAATCATGTAATTAATTTTACATTTTGCAAACTATAACTCTAATGCTTTACGATTTACTATTCTTATTAATCAAAATTTGCTATTGTCAATAATACAAATTCACATTAAAAACCTACTTGACAAGCAGCAAACAGAGGGGTGCTGTGATCATCGTTGGTCGCGTCAATATCCGCCCCAAAGTCAATCAGCAGCACGATCAGCTCGGCCGCATCGGGAAGGGCAGTCGCGTAGTGCAGCGGACTGTTCCCGCTCTCGGGGTAGCGCGTGTTGACATCGACATTGCCATGGGAGAGCAGGAATTCAACCACGGCCAGCTTGCTGGTGATCCGTAGCTGGGCGGTGACAATCCGGTGGAGTAGGTGGTCCGGCTCGTTCGGCTTGAAAGCGTAACCATTGTCGAGGAGCCTGTGTGCAAGTAGAATTTAGAAGAATTAAAAGTTCGACAGTCAGAGATTTCTACACTACGTACACCACCCTAACCCTAATGGATACATAGTGCACTCAACATTGAGGTGGGGAATATTATATTCAGGGGTTGAGTTTACAGGCGTTATTTTTCCTATATTTTTGTTATTATATTGTGTTTTTATTTTATGTGTCTCGTGTTAGGATTTATAAATAGAGATCAGTTAAAAAAATGTGTGAGGTTCTTCTAAAAGGATTGTTAAGAACTTCTTAGAATCGGGAACCGCCTCCAATATTTTTAAACCTCTCGCAACTCTGTTGATATGTTTCTGCGTAATTTTATTTTTATTCTTAATTATAGAAATGTATCAAAGAAGATAATGGGAAATTTTAAATCTTATTTTAGAACTATGGTCTCGAATAATGAATAATTGGACATTTATTTGTGTAGGAGTCTCACATTAGAATGAACATTTATGAGGTTTCATTTTGGATTCATGCTAACTATATACTTTAATATTTATGAGTTGGGCACAATGCTAACATTTACATTCTGTAAAAACTATTAATAATAATATGGAAGTGAAGTATCAGTTGCACAAACGGGCAAACGTTTTCCTTAAATTCCACAAATTGTTCAAATTACATTTGGTAGAAAATGAATCTGATATTACAATAAGTGAATCATCGTTCCTTTCGCGACTGACTTATATCCTTGTTCTTACAACAAATCAGAAAAGAAGAATTTGATACAAACGCTGAATTCAATCAAAGTAAAAATCCCATTTGTAAAGATTCGCCTTGCCCTACGACATTGATAGCTGAAATTACCTATTAGATGAACACATTCTTTGAATGAGAACGCTGCAGTCTTTGTAATCATTAGAACCATTCTTATTTTGTACATACTATACAAAGTGTATTACATTCGAGCGGAGTTTATTTAACGCAGAAAATTTGTTTAAATATTAATAATAATATTTTTTGCAATATAATCGTTTGTAGAAAGCTATAAACAAATTGACACAGCTCTCATTTCGTAAATATATAAATTAACTTAAAAATCGTTGAACCCTAAAAAGTATTATATATACGTTAAATAATACTAAGGTATGATACATAATAAAATATGAAACAATTGAAATATTGTATCGATTAATAAAATATTATATTTAGCTAATAGTTGACAGTAACATTTAAACCATATACTTTGATTTTAACGCATTCCTCATCACCCTCGATCCCAAATTTGATAGACTGCGTATATTCTTAAGTTTATATATATTTGTACAGCGTTTTTGGAGCATTTTCATAAAACTCTAATTTACATAATTATTGAGGGGTGTCCTTGAATTCATCCGGTGTTTCAATAGATATTGTTAAAAAATCAAGAAAACAAAGCAGTCGCCATGACTTCAAAAATACTCCGGATACAAAACACAAAAACTGTAGCACGGCGGGTAAACTGGCCAAATCAGTAACTAGATGGGTGAATATAATTTTGAATTATATAGCGGCGATATGGCTAGATTGCGACGGATGCATACGTTTTCGATATAAACAAAATATTGAAAAGAATAAATATTGAAAATGAATGAGGAAATATTATATTAAGTTAATAAGCTATGAAAAAGTGGTGAAAAATTAATGATTTAACAATTAACACAAACCTTATTTTAATATATAAAATTGTTTGTTTCGCAATACTGTCTCAATAATGTTGGGCACTGAAAACAATTAAATGAACTATTCCAAGTGTAACCACATTTCTTGGATTGAAAAGACTCGTTTGATGTAGCAGTTTGGTGTAACAGGTACATATATATAGACAACAGATGTATAGTTAAGAGATGCTTCATTAGAGTTTGGTAATATCAACCTCTGCGCTGTGTACTAACAGTTCTACTAACAGCAGTATTATTATAGTATCCTTACTGTGGGTTTGTTTGACGTATAGTACTGTAATTGTGAGATCTCTATACTATGTAGCATATTATACCTAGAAATCAATAAATACTATACATAGTGATGTTATGGTTTTCTTATGGTATCTTATGGTATTTTATGGTATCTTATGGTAATTTTAATAAAGGTGTCATCATTAGCTATACCATAATATAAAAATAATATAATTATAAAAAGATATAATGCCTAACCCAATATAAACTTCATTACACATGATTATACATAAATATAGATTGATTTTTGGCTTAAACTATCATTATGTAGTTAAACTTAATTGAATATATAAACTTAGGGGTTAAATAAATCAGTTATGGCGGTGTAAAGATTCGAGTAAAAATTTTATTTTGTATATTCCTATTTTATTTTTGTACATTGGATGTAAATAATCTGGTTTAGAAGAAACCACAAGCTTTTATGGAATTAATTATAATGATATTCTACGTTAATGCTGTAAACATATACACAAATATAAATACAGATTGGTATTATAGTTAGATAGCTAGGAAATGCATCTATCAAAGGCCTTATATACAGTAGTATACATACAAATGTAGATAGAATATATAGTTTAGAAATATATAGAAATAAAATTCGATCCCCTATAGAATTGGTGACCTATAGTGATGACTATAATATTGTTATATACCGATATTTTTTATTAAATAAATATTATTATAACTTAAGAGTTGAACGTGTTGTGAAGGTTTCAATTTTATTTAAGCATTGATGGTATATAATTAGTTACAATGCTTTTGATAATTTTCTTAGCACTAACGGCAATATTGCTATGTACATAATATATATATTATGATGAATGCATTATGCATAGAACATATTATAAAATTAAAATATATTGTTGTAAATTTATAAGTCAACAATTTATATGATTTATTCAATGAGGAATTTAGTGGATAAGTTAGGAAGATACGACACCGTTAATAAATTATACAAACTGCAACATGCTCTTTTATTATTTAAAATCATATCACTTTAAAAAACGTACTATTTTTTTTATTTATAAATTAACACATCCGTAAATTAAATTTTAAAAATGAGCAGTTTTCATGACTAAAATAATATTTTAAAATTCAATTGCAGAAAATATTTAAAAATTTCTTAATAGAAGAACCAATTTTTCGCTTTTAATAATATAAAAATATATAAGGCCTATATAAATGTTGTTCTTTATATTTCATTATTAAAAAAAACATTTAGTTGTTGATACAATCATCAAAAGAAAAACATGGTTATGAAAGGGTTCATATACCCTCCGATGTATTTAGTCAATAACAACGACATGTACATTGTATCTTGATCAAATTCACTCTAGGTTGATTCTTCATAAGAACAATAAACATTATAGCGCATAGAATCAAGAACCTGTATCTGTTCATTAGAAATAAAAGATTATTCCCAAAACTGATATAGAGAAATCCCTCCCCTATAGGTTCTCACCACTTGGCACAGTCAGCAGAATTGTTTGCCAAAGCGAGGTGGATGAGGCTGGGAGGATGATCCTCTGATTCAGAGGCCAGGGCGGCCGCCATAAGACTCCTCGAATCCTGTTCACGTAGCAGGCAGATTATGTCAATGCGGCCCTAGATCGGAAAATATGTTTATATGTCAATTTCTAAAAATGGTCATCAAGTAAAATACAAAATACGATTGAATTGTGGCCATAATTATAGAAATAGTATAAAAACTGCAAATTAAGGTGTTATAAATTAAATTGTTGGAATCAATCGCTTTTGAAACTGGAAATATAATGAGAATGTTTAATATTACATTTTTTATTGCGACCGACAAATAAAAGTTACGAAATTATTTTAATAGTCACTAAAATTGTCATTTAAGAAATATGTTATTAATTTCATATGGTGCAAGCTTTATATGTATTTTATTCCGAAATATTAAATAATATTATATGGTGTAAGCTTTATAAATGTATTTTATTCCGAAATATTAAATAATACTATATATACATATCAGGCCTATTATTCTAGTATTTTAGGATAGCAGGTTAAAAACGTTATTTACATTTATTTACATTCATAATTGTGCTATCGTATAAGATAAATATTAAGTGGTCACATATAATAATAAGATTTGTAAACATTCATTTAGTTTTGTTTGGTATACTAATAATATATTTAGAAAACATATGTAATACACAAATATTTTTAAGTATTATGTAATTCCTATTACTATATGCCAAGAGAAACGTGTTCTCACTAAAATTACAATAAAACTTTAAAAAAAATTACAATAGCAATTACAATGACAACATTCAAGGCAAAATAAATATAAAGGACGCATAAATGCAAAATAATTATTATTACTTTAACATTTATTTTAGGTTAGGCGTTTTAACTATAGTGCTTAACTACCATTTCAGAATATGCAAATGTATTATAGTGCCAAAGATTAGATTTAAGGTGAAATTATATACTTTTGAGAATAAAATACTTCAAAGTTTCAGGAGAAATAGGTTACCTTCCCGAATCAGGCTTGCACATCACGTTGCAGTTTTGGATCAGGTTATCCCTATATATTTTGAAAATTTAAAGAAGGATATCAATAACTACACTAATTAAGCTGATAGATTATATAAATACTATAATCGCTGTCTAGACAAAAAGCACTTTATAGAAGAAGAAAACATGTATAAAATATATTCATGTTTAATTCATTGAAACCGTATTTTTTTATAGGTACGCCAACCTTAATGATTATTTATCTATTACAAAATTGATAAAGGCTATCACACATTGAGGGGAAAAAACTAGTTGTTTTCGTCTGAAAAAGCTTCCGTGTCCGGTCCACACAAGCACACGTAGTGGACCAACAGACCTGCATGGCGGCGCAGTGTATGGGGAGGAGACAGCGTGAGTTGGCGGCTGCAATGGACGCCCCCGAGTCCAGCAGAAGCCTGACAACGTCCAACTGACTGGGCTGCCCCGCCTCCCCGTAACACTTGACGTGGAGGGGCTGGTTGCGGTCTGTATCCTCACTGTTGATCTCAGCCCCGGCGTCCAGCAGCACCTTTGCTGTGTCCACGTTCTTCGCTCTGTAGGTGGGTGGTGGGGCGTCGTGTGAGCCTTGGTAGACTTGATCTACTACAATATACTTATTATGTTTTTTAATTGAAATTATATATCACTTTTGATGGGATTGAAAGTTATGCAATTATTTCATTCGCATTACTCAACACGATCTAAATATAATTTCGTTTAACGATTTTGTATTACTTATTCTAAGACGGGTTTAGACTGCATTTAATTGATGAATATATATTTAGGCACCTAATATAAATTGATATAATTTAAATAATATAGCCTATATATAGATACTAATTATCTGAAACAAAAACCTTTAGTGAGTTACAAAGTTCCTCCATATACAGTAATATTACTTATAACAAGATGGTACTATATCGACTTTTCAGCAATACATGTATATGGACTTTATTAAGTTGTATATTTTGATTGTAGAATGGTTTATGTATAACTCGGGCAATTACAGCCTCCGTAGCTCAGTGGTTAGAGCACTGGTCTTGTAAACCAGGGGTAGGGAGTTCAAATCTCCCCGGGGGCTCTACGAGTAGATGTCTACTTTATTTTTGAAGCTCTAAATTTCGGAAATTTAACGTATAAAAATTGATATACACGCACAAATCAGCCAACAACATTTTCTTTAAATAAATAAAACAATAATTACAAATTACATTAGGATGTATCAATGTAGGCTATTTTGCAATACTCTCTTAACACAATCAACACATTTAAGGTTATAAATACACTTTTAGTTTTGTATTTTTTAACTAATAATGCTTTGTTAATACGCTATTCGACCAGGAATTGTATAACTTGTACCGTAATCCGGAGAAAAGAATATTACTCCACTTATTACAAACATAAGATATTACCGTAGAAGATATGAATGTACACATACGTACACTCGGACCGCAAGACAAAGGTTAAATAATTGGTTATAATCTAAGGCGAACGTGAACTTATTCGAATTCGATTGTTGTAAATATTTTTCGAAACATTGGACTTCTGTTATCATTTTTTATTCTGATTTTTATTAAATAGCCTAGGCTTAATATTCTAAATTTCCTAAATACCTAAAGAGTTAGAGATTTAAGATTACCTGCCAATTAAATTTAAGCCACGATTTTGACAAAGCGAGAGAATTCGAACATACAGAATTATTATGATAACTTAAAAGGAGATAATATACTTATTATGAAACTGTGGAAAACTAACTGACTTTATTTTTAATAAATTTTTATAAAATAAAAGTCCACGACTGACGGAACCAGGCAGGCTATAACAGTCTAATGCTATGGATTCGTTTAGTAAGCCGATACCAGATTATACAAATCAATTGTTAAAAATATAGTTCGAGTCGAGAAAAAGGAGAAAAATAAACAGTGCCAACACATTTACCATATAAAAAATCCATAAGAATGATTTAAATCGGATTGTATGAGTCACTTATAGACTAATTCAGTTTCGATGTCATCTCAAAATTAGAATAATTAAAGATTGAAAAGGAATGATTCAATATTTCAATCTTAGTTAAAATATTTTTTCAATCTCTATACTACACTTTTCCAGTACATACAACAAATTATAACTTTCACTAACTTCCAGGACTAAACTAAAATTTAAAATTTTCATGTCGCTTTACCTGTGCAGCGGCGCGGCCCCCTTATAGTCCTGCAGGTTGACGTCAACCCGCATCTTGAGCAGCTCCTTAATGGTGGCCAGCTCCCCATAGTAGGCGGCCGTGTGCAGCAGGGTGCTCCCGTTGATGAGACGCGAGCGCAGGTTGGCCAGCGGCCTCACCTCCAGCCGGTGGTCGTGCACGATCTTGGCCAGCAGGGGCAGGTCGCCGTCCATCAGCGGGGGGACGTTGGCCGAGTAGAAGGCGTAGTGGGCTGCCGGGGCACATTTAGAAGGGGGGGGGGGGGGAGGGGTGTAGAGGTTGGACGGTAACATAACCCTGGACGGTCAACCTACCTGTGTCACAGAAATCGCTTTTTTGTTGTGTAGTTATTGAAGTAAGTCTAATATTTTCTATATAAAAATTTACGTTTTAACTTAACGTTATGGCTGTGGCCGACTTCGTTTCAATTTAAAATGAAAGTTAGGGTATGTGTGTTATACGGATGCTCATCGAGCTCAACGTATAATTTCAGCTCGAACTGTGACGCTTAACATTTTAACGAGTTATTTTAATTCACATTTGATCTGAATTAATTATTATTTCAAACATAGTATTGACTTTTATATAGAAATAATTGAATTTAAATCTGAAGAAACTGTAACAAAATGATTGTATTGATAATAAAAAAATGAAAGTTGCAATTTCTAAAAAAGATTTTGTGGAATAAAAACGTTCAATTAAAAGATATCAACAATACGGTTAACCACAACAATTTCGAGCATTGATTGCGCTCAGTATGTATTATAGAACACGAATAGAAATTAAATCGTGCCAATAGCGCTGTGAAATATACTGAACCAGAACCAAAGAAAAAGAAATTGGAATCCACAAGAGAACAGGCCATATACTAAATATACCAAAAGACGAATATTTTTGTTCTAGTGCGGGATGTCTGAAAAGGGAGTGCGAGATAGGGTGATTCTAACAATTTAAACTCATAACGTAGCTGAAATAAGTAATTTTAGGTTCTAATTTCGATACACATGTATTCGAAATTAAAAATTCTAAACAACATCAAGGACAATTTCAGGGAGGTCTGAGGTGACTTTTAAAGTAGTCCTTATGGAGATAGGACCATCATTATTAATCCTCCCTCAAAACTTTCTATTTAAAGACATATGTATTTAAAGTTTTGTTTTTCATGTTTATAATCTAGTAGGCATCTCTGATTTGCGCCACCAATGTCAACATGATGTCGCATCGTATCATTTGTCCTCACACATGATTACATAATTATACCGTTATATGTATAGTGTGTAGTTGAATCGTATTTATAATTAATAATAATCAATTTATTATTATTAGTATACTTCACACCTCACTGGATATCTCTTCAAAGCAAATTAGTTTTACAGAATTTATAAGTTTTAAGAATTGTCAAATAATTTATTAACAATAATAGAAAATTCAGTAGGAAACATATAGTAGAAAAACAATTAGAACATGATTTGCTTAAATTATTAAATAAAATATATCATAAAGAAAACTTGATAACTAAACTTACCTTCAAGTGTGGCTTTGAGAGCATCATTGACACAAGACTCGATTGGGTTAGTTCCCTTTATGCTCTTCAAGTGCACATTGCATCCCCATTCTATCAGCAGCTGTAATAAAAATATAATATATAAATTTTTATATGTTAATTTAAAATGCTGAGTATATGCACTGCATATGTACTACTTATATAATTAGCAGTATTACATTTTTTCATTGCTTAATGTGGCCTACCCGAGTATAATTATATTAATTTTAAATGGTTATTTCGCAGGATAATAATATGTAAATATAAAAATAATACGAATGCACAAGTGACTATTAGGCATTTAATCATTAATTGATTAATTGATTATTTAATTGATCCTTAAATGACCTACTTGTCTTTATTTATAATATAAATAATACATTTTCATATTCGAAAGGACGCTGTAAGCTTATATCTAATCGAATATGTCAATATATCCCCGCTATACCTATACAGTTCACTAAAGCTAAGAGTGTGTAGCCAGTCTTGATCAACTAACCGTTTGGTTTGAAGACCAATGCGTTATCGCTGAGCGTGGTTGAATGTACCGTACTGCCCTTATTATTGTTAATTATGTAAGAAATATATTTAAGTTCTTGATAATTTTGCTTTTGATATTTATTCATATGCTCCATATTTTGATATTTTCATTTTTCCTTTCTCCACACTATCTGGTCCTAATATTAAAAGCCCCCCTTTGTCCCGGCCTTCATCATCCATAGAAATGTATCTGTTTTCTGCGCTTGTTCTCATTTTGGTTTGTTACTTGATAGTCGTTTATTGCTTCCAACCATCTCATTGGTTAGTTAAATACGTTATTCTACATTAAAAAAAGCCTCATACTAATTGTAAAATAATTGTCAGTTATTGTCTGGGATGGGTGAAAGCCGCCTTAAAGTATAACAAATTTATAGCAAACAATTTTTTATTATACTTATAAAGTTATAAAAATATATTATTTTTAAAATTTTGGTATTATTAAAGTAGATTATTAAAAATTATTTAATTAATTTATTAATCTAAAAGCTTTAAAACGTTAAATTTTTGATAATGAAAATTGAACACGTGCATCAGAATAAATTCTTATAATATATTGATTTTCTGCAAATCTATTAAAATTTTCGAATTATGTAATATTATGAGTGTATAAAATATTATTTCTTAATCAAGTGGTTCTTTATTCTCAGAGTTTGAAGCAGAATCAATCAAGGATTTTCAAGGACCTTCAAAACAGAAAATGTTAAGCTCTAAATGGGTTCTCACAGAAGAAACAAAAAGCACAAAAACTCCGCACACAGCTGACGACTCACATGACAGATATCTCTATGGCCGCCCTCGATGGCGCTGAACAGCGGAGTGAAGCGACCGGCATTTCGGGCATCGAAGTTGGCCCCACTCTCCAGCAGGAACTCGACTAACTTGGCGTGGCCCGCCTTGGCCGCGTTGTGGAGGGGCCGGTTCCCCGTCAGCCGGTCGTAACAGTTGATGAAGCGGGAATCGTTCCGGAAGAAGTTGACTAGATTCTGGGCCGTGTTCAGATCCCCCTCTTTGGCTGCCTTCAGGAGACGTGTTTACAAATGGACAAATTAATAACCAATCTGAAAGGCCTGTTATGAGTCTAGAAAAGAAGTGTCAATTCTATTTACTGTAGATCATGGTGTATATCAATTAGTATCTGTTTGTCCAGAGTTCTATACTTTATATTATATTTATTAAAATTCCCAAATTAAATATCAGATTAAAAATACATAGCAAAATAATTCACCTGTTTTTTAGGATCAACGATATTTGCAATAAATGTTTTAAAGTAGGAAAATTAGTGGGGAAATAAGTTTATTTAAGTCTATACATAGGCTATATATTGTTAGTCTGAGCCGTGATTTTCAAGGTCAAGTGTGGAAATAACTGGGAAAACTAACTTTTATCGAACTGTGATATAATTTGATTTTAATTTGCATGTAAATTATATTTTAAGATTTCAATTGCTATACATAAAACATTGTTTATTGTAAATAACGATATGGAAATTTACGTTTATTGGCTTTTAATAGGTATTTCACAATAATTAATTCGTTAATTTAAGTAATATTTATATTTGTTTACTTCATAATTGTTTTCATTCAAATTCAATAGCTAATATAATAGACGGTAATTTTCAAAAGGGCGTATGATTACATCTCCATTTCTGGTTGAAGTATCAAAATAATATACATATATTTAATTTATACCTGTTGATAGACCTATAAACCAAATTACAAAATGTTATAAGTTTGGTTTGTATAATCAGTGAATAGTTCAATAGTAAACTTTTAAATAGTGACGTTCTCCATGAAAATCTAAGTTTTCACTTACGCCCTTTGGGAAAAATATCGGCAAGTATTTATAAAATTGATCTTAATTTCAGAGCAGAATTATACAATAAATTAGGGATTAAGTTAAAGATATTGCATAACATATTCTCTTTTTAGCAATTCTTAACACAAATATGAATTTGATGTCCAATTTATACATTAAATTTTGTTGTAGGGAAAAGATTTTAAAACTAGTGAATTAGCATGATTAATAGCTCGTTAAAATGACCGAACGGATATAACACTTCATTCACTACAATCAACATAGGTGAGAAACAAAGAAAACAATTAATTTGAATGGAGAATAACAAAAATTGCAGTCTAAAAATAAATATGTTATCATTTACAGATTATGACGTGTCATAATAATTTTGTAGTTACTCCGACTAAGCCTTTTTCTCGCATGAATTAGTATTCTTATTCATTTCAAAAATACATTACGCTCACTTGTGATCAGCTTACGTTTTTCACCTCTCCTTGTTATTTTTTTAATAACTCGCATTAAAATTTTCACTCTAAAGTGGAGTTCCCTTTGAGACAATTTGAGTGATAGAAAGGAGGTTTTAGGATACTAAATTCTCCTGAACGAGCCCCTACCTTGAGAAGCGCTCGCTGCCAGACTGCGGTGGACCCGGGGAAGACCTGGTAGAGGAGACACTCGCCTGCCTCGATAGTAGAGCTGCGGGTAGGTGCCTCCGTGTAGATCTTAAAGGGGGGAGAGCGTAGTCAATGCTTGTCAGGTGTGATGTAGTGTGAGGTATGTAGCCTACTGCCTATACGGCCTCCCTAACAGACTCCAAATATTTTTTAGTTATAGTATATTTGAAAGGGTTCAGTTGATGTGACTTCTAATGTTCATTGTGCCTTACTCTAAGGTCCGTGTTTACCGTAAGATGGTTAATTAGTATCAATGGTGTCCAAACCTAATCGCCGGCAGGATATATTATATATCGTCGTATATATGTCGTATATATACTATAGTATATATACTATATATATATAATAAGTAAGCGTAGTATTTAAATTAAACATATTATGTTCGAATAAACATAATTACTCAATAATCGGTCGGTTTCGTCATTATTTCGTTGAATATCTCAATACTTTAAATAATAAACAACACGTTGTTTCAGCTATAAAAATATTCAAACAATATCATATTTAGCACAGAGACATTGTTGGCATTTCTGGAATTTTAACAGTAATTTGATCTCTCAAATTTAGTTAATAACCTAAAAATATGTCTACAATCTCCCAGTGAATTTATAAACAATATCTTTAGCATAATTTGTTAAATTTAAAGGAATAGTAATATATAATCTATAGTTTCTATATGCAGCTTTATATATACCGGCTTATAATTTCGGTATTCAAATAAAAATGTACTAAAAGTTCTTATAGTGACTTTCATCCATTTTGTATTCTATCTTACATCGAATTTTGGATAATCTTCTGGGTTGAGCTCAACTGTGTCTTCTTCGGGAATACGAAGAATCTTTCGTATTGGGACAGCTACAAACAATGGAATAAAAAAATTAACTAAATTTTGCAACCGAGGCAATAAAGAATATCTTAAATGAAATAAATGTGTGAATTAAAAATTTATTTATTTTACCGAAATCGACATAAAATACTATACAATGCAATACTAATATTTAAATTAACAATATTGTTCAATTTTGTGGTTGACTTAAAAAAAATAAAAGTGTCATTCTGTTTAATTTAAACTGTTCCAATGGTACAAAGACTTATAAAATACACCAAATTGATTAAAAACAAATTTAAAATAATTATTTAATCTTTTATATGATAGAATAACAAATAAATATTGAATAATTGGGATGATTCACGCAATAAATATTTTAAAATGATATAAAATGGATACATTATTAATGGTAAGCAAAATTTGCAGTTTACAAGTTATTAATTTTATTTCACAAGAACATACATATATATAAATATATATATATATAATAATCCGTGACACCTACACTTCTCTTTCCCGGTGAAGTCGTCAAGAAATTCCCCAGTTTTTTTCTTCACAAGCACGAGTTTTCTTTCCTCTGACACCATTTCCTTGCTTACCATCTTATAGAATCCCACTCCGTTCGTCAAACTCTGCAATGATATGGTATATATTCTGATATGGGTATCGACTTACTCATTAAATCACTCAGGATAGAATTTTTGTTACGGAAGTAATGTCTTGTATTACAAGTATAGCCAGACGCAAACATTCGTGTTGTAAGTTACATCTTATTATGTTATCAATATAATATAATATGATATCAGTATAATATGATATCAAAGTAAAGAATGCATAAGATTCATATACAGTACATTATTAGTGAAACACAATTAATTACAACTTCAACAATACTATTAATAATATAACTAATTTGTTTTATTAATCTACAATAAAATAGTATCTATTAAGATAGACATATATATAGGCCGATTAAAAATATATAAAGTTAATGAAACTGTATCAATTTGTGTACCAATTTATGTAACAACTTTAAAAACATATTCACACGATTAATTGAAAAACATGAATAAATTAAATTTATATTAAAAAAACCATTGTTTAGTATTTCACAGGAATAGATTTATTCCCTATTTTCTACATCATGCTATAACACAGTAAAAAATGGTGTACTGCTTGCCTAAATATATAACGATAAATCTAAATTTACTAAATTGTAAAAATATGTCTTTATCGGTTGTAGAAAAACAGATATTAAATAAATTGTATTGTTAATCGGAATGATAATGGTAGAAACTTTAGAAAAGAGAAACGATTAGTATATTATCATAATTTAAGTATAATTATTAAATATTATATAAGTTAAAAACAATAATGTTATATGAAACTAATTAAACTCCCCTTTTAGACAATATGCTGACGATATTATAAAAGATTAAAATAGTTAATTATTTAAATATTAACATATTAAAAGTATTGAAAGAATTTACGTGGAATGTATAAAAGTTAAATTTTTGGGTATATAGTTTAGCAATATATGTAAAGATAACAAACCAAATTAATCATGAGGGCCAAACAGAGGTCCGAGATTGAAAGAGTCCTGGGAATTGAAATCAATTCAAATCGATCTTCCATTTTCCTCTTAATAATTTTGCGGTACTGAAAATTTACATGATTAAGTATATAAGTCCCAAAATATTCAATAACACAGGCGGTGTATCGGACATATGGCGTCCTTCAGCAAATATTTATATACGTGTAAAAACATTATTCTATACATTTATGGTCTACAATATACAATTATACTATTAAATAAAATCAACAACTTAAAATAGAATTTGTAACCTACATTTTATATAGATATAAATTAAATTTCACGTATTCTTTGGTAAAATGATTTTTGTATTTTCCTAATATTTTTGTATTAAATAAAATTTAATAACAATTAAAATAACAATTTATTAACAATTTAAATAAAATTAAAAATAATAAGAAACAATGTATTTAAATAATATTATGCTTAAAATGCTTTATACATTTTTAGATACATATATACATATAATTGATTAAAAAATCTATAAATGTAAATTATTAAAATACCTTATTGTGTATTAAATTGATATTTCAGATTTCGTATTTCTATCAAATTCCCGAAGTTTTACCGTTTTCAAGGTATTCAGATTAAGCGAAAACATCATACTATAAGGATATTTATCAAATGTAGCGAACAGGCTCTATAATATGGCCATTGATTAACAATTTTTTTAATAATAATAAAAATATTTAAGTTTTACATTGTACTTCTTCTCTCTTAAAACAAACAAAACTATAATTAAAAATAATGACTGCCGTAATCTTACACACAACTCACCTTTTCAAGAATTTCCTTTGTGTTAGCCACCCATTCCTTGCATGCAACAATATCATACTTTTCTTTGAGTGTCTCCAATTCTATTTGAACGAGTTACAGTAGAAATAGTTATTAAAACAGATTTAAAAAATATAAGAAAAAATAAAACATTAAAATATTGGACTTTGGTAAATGTACATTAATAGAACTTATTGTATGAAAAAACGCCATATTCAAACTTATTTTAAATTAATTAATAAAGGTTGTTATTTTCATTAAAAAATATTTATGTGTTAGCGCTATATTTTGGTGCAAATAATTATTGAAGTAATTAGTTTAACTTCATGCAATGTAATGTGTAGACAAAATAATGTACAATGCGAATACAAAGGATTTAGTGAAAATGATGTCTACATTTAAACGTTGCTACATAAAATACTATAGGCCTACATATAAAGATACTACTAAATTACATTTTAAATGAAATGTAACAATTACATTTATAAAATAATACAACAATGCCTACTTTAAATATAATAGTATAGATTATATAAAGGCATTAATCACCATGTATATTATAAATATGCTCTAAATTACATCAGAATAAAATAATTTTATATACAATAAAATTACATCGAAAGGGGAAATAGTGCTATAAAATTGCAAAAATAAAAAAAACACATATATATATATATTTGTGTTAGTGAATCAATCACGTGGTAGATCTATAAAAAAAAACACACTAATTTAATTAAAATTTCACAATAACTTTTTAAATTATCTAACAAATAAAGATCAAATTGACATGCTACCCCTATTTGGGTATACATTGCAGATACCACAGGAGCTAAAATATTAAATATACTCACTTTGCTCCACTTGTTCATACAGTATTCTATAAAACAGTCATTAAAAAAATAAGATTTATTTATCTCCATAGTTAAGAAAGTTAGCAATAATATTGCTAAGATTCTTCATTATTGATAGAACATTTGAAAAAATGAGTAGATACAATACCCCAAACATGTTCAATGTAAGTTCAACCTCTGCCCTCTTAATAAATATTTTTAGATGTAGTCCATGTTATATATTCAACCTGTTTAAGTACAACATTTATCGCTAGCTATTAAACTGATTCTCACATAAATTATACTTATTGTATATATTTTACACGTATAACTTCTTATATTTTGCACAAATAATTTCAGAGCCACAAATCTATGAAAATAAATTAATATTATAAAATAAGGATACATAGCTACCCTAAAACTAAAAAGTATATGTGACGTGATGTTATATGCACACATAAAAGTTGTTCAATACAAATATTTGTCACAAACCAAACCCAAATCATGTGCAAACTTCTCAAGAGCTACAAGAAACGCCACTCTGTTTATGACGTCGGTACATTCTGAAAAAGTCTAGATACCTATAATGTCTAAAATATTTGGTTAAATATATCTCTATTCCAGACCTATTAATAATACTCACCCTTTTTCAAGCGGTCAATCTCATCAAGGATCTTCTGCTTCTCAATACCCTGCTGCATTGACTGTTTGTATTCTGGGAACTTCTCCAGGTCTGTATTACAGTCACGAATTAGCTGATGCAGCTGATTCTGTATAAATAAATATTTGAGGAAACTATTAAACTACTTAACTGCGCTTGGATGATACACCTTAACTGTCAATCTATGCGTTGTTGGAAACCCTATATTTTATTCCCTGATTAATTAAATCATTACTTAATGTTTCTTTATAATAATCGGTCAACTTACAAAGTAGTCTGCGGCAGCCTTCCATTGGCGGAATTTGTAGCCGGCCATGAAGAAGAAGCAGAAGTAGGTTGACGAGCCCCGCAAGTCCGCCTGGAATCAGAAAACATGATAACTGTATCGGCATATTTTTTCAATTTGAATTGAGTAACAAATTGTACTCATTTCAGATCATTATAATGTAAAATTTCCTTTATTTTAATGTTTAAGCAGCCAGTAAATAACAAAAATGAATATATTGTTTAGAGTTGGCACTAGGCTTAGGACAATATAAAGAATACAAGGTAATAACGTAAACAAGGTGTTATGGTTATATATGATTATATTGATAAATTATAAAAGAATATAATAATATAATATCTATAATAAACTCTCTCATTACATAGTAAAACAATTCCCGAAAGAAATTATGGTATACTAACAAAATATATAAAATAGGAAATAACCTATTTTAAATATGACACTTTAGGATGTGTAATTCAAAGTTGCATTAGAAAACGTAGCACATATAAATGAATTATATAATAAATAATAAAAAAATATTTTGTGACAATCAAGAATATACCATATCATTGAATATTGTGAAGTTTCAAATACTTATTATTTATTTTAATGTGCTTTTTAACAATATAATGAAACATTAATTCAATGCAAAAAACATTAATTACAAATTTAATATTTATATTTCAAAATTAAAATATGACCAATTAGAATTTATTTTTTCATAATTTAGCATATTGAAGGAAATAGAATATTAATTATACTTTATATGCAACATTTTCCTTGATTAATTATAACACAATACTACAAATTGAATTAAAAATAAATTTACTTCATTGAGATCTTGAGCCTCAAAGGTGCTGGAAATACAGAAAACTTCCTCAATACATCGCAACAGAATGTTAATTGACCATCTATAATAAGAAGATATCAGAATGAAATAATTTAAAAAAACCGGTTTTGTATAAAAAGAACTGTCAACAAGGACAAAGTAGATAAACATGTATCAAATAATTCTGAATTTATTTATTACAGTATCGCAAACATTTACTAACATTTAAAACAATAACATATTCTATAATTAATGGGTAGTCTACATAATGAATAATAAAACCTAATAATACAACAATGAAATACTTATTACTTATACAACAGCTGTTGATGGTTTTGTACCTGTCATTGATCAGAACTTGGGGAGTGAACGCATTGTAGAGGAAGCTGTTGACCAGAGCACAAAGAACGCGCACATCAGCAACATCGTCCAAACTCTATAACAATGCAGGACAATAATAATAATTATTAATAAACTTGGATAACTGATATATGAATGATTTCCTTCAATTATACATGAGTTTTTCGGTTATTAAAAAAATCTATAAATATGAAACTTACAGAAACGTGTAGTTTGCGTCCGTCTTTTGTCATCTGAAAATAATAAACATAATATTAATTACAATGTTACTATAAACGATATTATTTAACGCACAATAAATTTAAGCGATTTTAAAATCAAATTAAATGACATCCTATGATATAATATAAGATAAGAAATGTTTATTTTGAAATATATTACTCAAATAGGAATCTCCTTTACAGACGTGCAAGTATATAGGAAGGGGTAAATAATTACAAAATGGTTCGTGGTATACATGTATAATAGTGAAAT
>JAUZND010002088.1:0-13078 GCA_034780555.1 Coelogynopora nodosa
CCACCCAAACCCGCTAAGTCCAATTTTAAATACTTTTCTGTGTAAAGTAATAATATGCATAATAAATTAATTATTATAGTTGAAGCAATAAACAAAATATGTACAGCTTTCACCCTTGTTATTATTATTAAAGCAAAATAAATAAAATTATCAGATGGACAAATAAGTAATAGATGTATAATTAAAAGATAATTGTGCTTCTAGTACAAATTAAGCTCCAACAGCGTAGACTATAAAATTACGAAGATAGTAATACCTCCTTCGTACTTTAGAGAAATTAATTATTAAAGCAAATGAAGATTATAATAAAATGTATGCAGGATATTAAAAATAGTTAACAAGAAACTACGTACTATGGGTATGCTTTCTTATACAGACCCTCTCCCCTTCATGAGCGTACGTACATTATATATGGCTTCTTGTGTCCATTACTTAATGAACTGTATCTAATATAATATGAATTCCTTATTTTTAAAGTTATGCCTATTTATGACAAAACATTGTTCGTCTATTTCTGCAGAATATGTCGATATCTACTTTGTTGTCTGGAGATGTTGTACAGCTTATTAATGACGAAGATAAAATAAAGGAACTACAAGTAGGCTGTGGCGGATGGGTGGACCAAATGAGAAAAATCGTGGGCAAGGTTGGACTTTTGAAACGAATAATCAGTACGAAAATAGTCAAGGTGTATTTTGGTAGAGTATCGTGGACTCTCAATCCGAAGACTTTAATAAAATTGTCTGATTCAAACGTAGAGTCTCTATGTCAAGGTTTTGAGGGTGAGTATTCAATAATGGTTATTACTTTATTACTTAATTTAATTCAAAACCTAAAATGTCCCTTCAAAATTACTTTTTTGCGCCAAAATACGTTGAGTGAACAACTGCTATGGTGTTAAAACTCCAATATTCATACCTTAGAGTCATATTATCTCCGAAAATATTGTCACCACCAACGACACCCTTTGGCAAAATTTCCGCTAATTTTTTACCTTCTACAATCTAAATGAACACTCCACACGACCAGATTGGATTCTTACAGCTCATATAGACACTCAAGTATATCATGTACAAGTAGGTTAATTTAATTTTCCCCAAAGTACTCACCACTGACCCCAATATTATCTATGCCTATCTATCTTTTCGCTGACAAAAAAGCAAGAAACCTCTGACTGACTATTCCTCAGTTGGCTGTACACAATAATACGGAAAACAAACACAGATTTCTGGGGAAGTATCTTTCTTATCGTGAATCATAATGCAACTAATATCCCCAATTCAGCTATCCAGTTGCCTCAGCAGAGGATGCTCTACACAAACGAACACATCAACAACTTCAAAGGGGTATTTGGGAAACTGATCCCGTCATCTCTAATGCGCAACACTATATGTTGTTGTTAGTTGTGTACTGAGGGAAATTATATATCTTTAGCAAGCTTAGTATCGCGCTAATATTCTAGTTTAGGTTATGCAGGACACGAGACCATACCATTGCATTGTACGTACGCTACTGCTTGGAAAGCAATTAATCAACTCACTATACACGTAAAACCAAAGTATGTTACTGTTGATGCTTCGAACTCGATTCAACATATGAAAGAGATTATTGCTATTATTATTATTATTGATAGTTTGGTAACATGATTTACACGAGCACTCCCACCCCATACTCATAAAAACTGAAATAAGATTTGAATAATACGAGGAGGGTTCCTGTATGTGTTTAATACACTTGGCTGTTCTAGATGCCATCGTTTTTTGAGACATGGCCTATTTAAACCTTTAAAAACTGCAATATTTGAATATGACGTCATACAAAAAATCTAAACATAGGATAATTTTCTGTTTTATATATTTTAAATCCCCTTACCATATAGTAATGAAAAATCGAAATTTCATTTATAGTATATTTTTAAAGTCTTTAACTTGGTTCCGGGACACCATGACTGATGTTGATGCATATCTTCTGAAATCTAGACGTAGCTTTAGAAATCCAACCATACCACTCTCTCCCTTAGCACATATTCTGATGACGGGATATGTGGGTTCACACCATACTCTTCTACATACAAAATCATAATTGCCAAGAGGACCGATTCCATGTTAGAAAAGTTTCCTCCCTGAAATTGAAGAATCCATTGCAATTAGCAACGATTTAAAATACTTTATTTGCTAATGTTGCAATGAAGGAAATAGATTTCTGCTCAATATCTTCAATTCATCAGCAACTGATAAAACAAATCTCGACTTTTTTCGCTGAAGCATAAGGAAACCAGTATATTTAACAGATTAAAATCAAAATATAATATTGATCAATAACTAACTTATTATTTAAAAATTGCATGTTGATCATTTGGGAAACAATAAAGAACACGCTTTAACCATGCTCATTTTTAACTGCTTGCATATATTACGTCCATTTTAAAGTAATATTAAAGATACTATGGAGTTTATTATTATTATTTTAATAATTGCAATGGCATATTGGATCAGAATCAAATGTTGATGAAAAGAAGATCTCTATTGGGATATATATCTCAAATGTATTGTATATTAAACAATGTACACTAATGTAATTTGTGAAAATACACACCATTTATTTTATAGCGATTGTTTTAACCACAAAAAGTCGATGGGAAATGTACATTGTTCACGTCACCTTTTTTAATATTATTTTTATTGGTAACTCTTTAGGAAATCTCGAGTACACAGTTGGGGATATTGTTCAAGTCTTGAATAATCGAGTTCTCGTAGAGCAGCAGCAACATTTGATTGGAGAATGGGATAAAACTATGTGTCGAATTCTAGGGAAATGTGGGTATATCACGCGGATCAACTCTGTTAATGGAAATCTTCATGTCAAATTGGACAACGCAGTATTTACGTTGAATCGAGGATCAATTAGGAAATTGGCATCAAGCTGTATTTCTTCGAATACACGTGAGTAATTAATTTAATATTTTTGTTAGTATACAATTAATATCACCCTTCTATTATATTAAGGTAGTTTACAAATTTATAATTAAAAAGTTGCTGACATTTGTACGCCAATATTGTATATTGTTTCTCATGTTTGATAAAACAATAGCAATAAACATTAATATTTTGTTTAACTAATTAAATACAATGCACTTACTTAGTACTAACTAAAATTAATGAAACTATATATATTTTTTAACAATTCTACCTAATAAATGCAATAATTCAAATAAATAATATGGCTAGTATTTAATTTTTTTTCCTGTCCATTTTATCCAGCGTTACACTTCTATTTTCAATTACATTATTATGTTCTTTTATATGCCATATGTCGTTATGATGTGACCTAATGACCTTAATTTCCTAATAATGATAGATTTTATTAACATCAGCTCAGTTCCGATCATTACAAATACCAGTAATTGTTTTTTTCTCCATTAACCGCACTCTGAGCACTCTCCGTTATCACCTCATTTCAAAGTAGTTCGTCCATCTTTCTTTCATCTACCGCTGTCTTGATCAAACATATTAATTCATTACTCATGACTATGGTGAATCCCAATAGCCATACTTTGATCCCAAAAATGTTTACCATTCTTGGTGCAATAATCACATCCCTCAGAATAAAAATATATATTAACAAAACATATTTTATATATGTAATTGTCTATAATATGATATATTTAATTCAAAATTTAAAAACATATACTTTGCATTGTTTCTAATGTTTCTTTAGCCACTGAATTAGAAGAGTTATTGACATTTCATTTTGCCGCTGAGAAAGAACTAAGGAAGTACCTCTCTACGGAATTGCAAGCCCCAAATTTGCTTATCGAATCTGCTGCTAACGGAGATGCAATAACTGTTAATAGTTTGTTACAAATGAAAACTATAAACGTAAGTAACATATTAGCTACATATATACAAATTATTATTAAAAATAAGTTATACACTTAGACAAAATTTCCTTTTATTAGTACTTATTGCATATTATTTATATGTGTGTATTTATATATATCTACAATATATATGTACAGTATATCACGACAGTATTTACTAATATCGCAGTATCCCGCGCGATACCACTTTTTTTCAAAATGGGATAACAATTATTGTTGTACAGTATCCTGTCTATAAAGCGCAGTAATTATTATATTATGAGACAATAATGGCACTATAATAGTCATATATATATATATAATTGTATAATAATATAATAATACATATAATAACACTCATATTATAGCACTCGCAATTGTATTTTATGTACAACTTCAGTGGTGTATACTTTTCCAGCATACAATCTGTCGGACAAACTTTGTGTGCTCATTGATAGTTTAACTTTAGATATTTTAGCTTTAGACTTCAATATCAAATGTGTAGTATTACATTATATTGATGTTTATACCATATTGATTTAATTTTTTTGGCATTATATATAACGTTTCCTTGAATTTTTTAAGTTGTTCATTCTGAATCCCGATATTATAATTAAAGAATTATCCTGTATATCTATATTACAACATGTTTTTACCAACATATCTATATATATATATATATATATTTATATATATATAAAACGTATCTCTTCCTAGTGATTTATATAGATGAAAGTACTTGTTGTCAACTCAAAGTCCGAGACAAAACTAAAATGTAAAAACAAATTTCTTGAGACGAAATTAGTCAATAAAAGTAACAATTACATTTGCATAAACGTAATATGTAATAAGGTAATGTAAGCTTACTACAAAATGTAATATGTAAGGACAAGGATGGTCAATCCGCGCTTCACGCTGCTATACACTGTGGTAACAGGGAGATATTGGAGGTCCTATTAGACAGTGGGTCAATGGATGTTATTGATGTGAAAAATCTGAAACAGCAAACGCCCATGAATCTTGCTGTATACTGTATGGAGGAGATAAAGAAATAGTGCAATTATTTTTAGATGCAGGTACTGATGTGAATACGCAGGTATTATATTTTTACAATTTAGTCAGTTACCAATTTAATGTGTAAGGTAATTATTGATATCAATGCTTTTGGGTATATAGATAGAGATAAATGTATAATATATTATATTATATGTAACGATCGCTGATCTGGTTATTCAGTGTGCAATTTATTTAAGTATCTACTAATGAAGAAAATCTCTGCGAGGAACTACAAATAATTGTTGTAAAGTGTTAAATTTATACAAATATAATGCTCGTTATTTAGGTCTTGATATTATTTAGCAATAGCATAATAGTTTGAAATCAGTAAAACTATTTATTTAAAACTTTACTATTATTTCTCTCTATAGTTCTGGTAGATCTGGTAGATCTCTCTATCCCAGTGGTTCCTGTGTATACTTTACTATGATTTCAATAGTGGTCCCTCTATTCCAGTCATGGTTCCTGTGTACAAAAATATATGTACAATTTTATTTTTAATTTATTTATACATATTTTAGCTATTTCGTAGGACAGGAATATTATATTTCACTACATTTCTGATAAATAAAATTATTCTGAATCTCGATATTTTACTGGAAGAAAGTATGTTGTCTATCTAAATTACAAAAAGATTTTACCCTACATATTTAACCTTGCACATATATACATATATATTCTTTTTCATTTATAAAACGTATCTCCTCCGGTGTTTTTAATCTGCAGCATTATATTTCATCAATTATTCATAAATTATAAAATAATTCGTCAATGTATTACTAATTTCTGACTTCATCGATAGCCACATGATCTTCCCAGACAGGAATTATAAAGCCACATGCAGCCAACAATTATGAAGACGCCTTTTCTGTTTTTTATTCGAAAGCATTATAGATATCTCCATCGTATTTTCAACCCCCCAAATTAGTTAATCTCTTTTTTTATAATCTTAAAAAGTTTGTCGTATTTAAAATGTCGTTATTTATAAGGATAACTGGTCAAAAATGTTAATTCTGTTGATTGTAGATAATCGGGCAATGCAGAATGAGGTATTAGAATATTGCTTCCATTCCAATAGCTTTTTCACGTCGAGTGCAGCGTTATATATAACGCATTTCAATGTCTGCTACACTTCCAATCAGTCTTCTATGTTTTGCTTAAAAACATAAATTAAGAAACGTCAAATGTCAAATGTCATTCCAGTGCCGTAATTTTAATAATTTGTAAGAAAACGGCATAGTTATCATTTGTCTATGAAAGTGATGTTTAAAATCCCCACCAGGTTGGCAGAAACCTAAACTTAGTTCGTGTTTTTTCGAGAGAAATATATTTTAAATTACAATCTCACTCATTATATTCAATTAACATTTAAATCAATATATATATATATGTTTTGTATAATATCAGTCTAATCAAATTATTTATTACAGATCAATGAAACATTTTCCGAATACACGGCTCTTCATTTGGCGAGTAACCGAGGTCACCTGGCAGTTGTGCAAATTCTTGTCTACCATGGCGCCGATCACACGGCTCTCGACAAGGATGGTCAATCCGCGCTTCACGCTGCTGTACACTGTGGTAACAGGGAGATATTGGAGGTCCTATTAGACAGTGGGTCAATGGATGTTATTGATGTGAAAAATCTGAAACAGCAAACGCCCATGAATCTTGCTGTATACTGTATGGAGGAGATAAAGAAATAGTGCAATTATTTTTAGATGCAGGTACTGATGTGAATACGCAGGTATTATATTTTTACAATTTAGTCAGTTACCAATTTAATGTGTAATGTAATTATTGATATCAATGTTTTTGAGTATAGATGGACATAAATGTTTTTATAAGTAGTTTTTCTAAGGGTGGGTAATACATTCTATTTTTATACATTCTAAATTCTTAAATTTGTTAACAAATTGTTGATATTAATTGGCAATAACGTGTATACTTGAAGATTACTATAGTAGAATCAGGCAATAGTTTGTATACTAGAAGGCGAATCCAGGGATGGGGTCCAAGGGGAGTGGGCCCTACCTCAATTAAAATAACTACCAAAGATTACTATAACTTTTATCAAATTACTATATTTTCAAGAACTAACAAGTTTTAATATTTTAAAAAGTTTTTTATATGTTTTATAAAAATCCCTTGTGTAAATTTTAGCTCAAATCAGATGTATATCTTTGAAATACAGAGTATAGTAAAAAAAAATGGCAGTATATTTCATAAATCCACCCTTTCCCCACCTCTGGTAGTCTTATAAATTTTGTTCACCCTTTTAATTATTATATTAATTTTTTAATTTAAAATATGTACATTTTGTTCTTGCTTTTTTATCATGTATTTATAGTGAATCATCAAAATCATCAAAATCATTAAAATCATCAAAATCATCAAAATCATCAAAATCATCAAAATCATCAAAATCACAAAATCATAAAAACTTTCAAAATACTAAGTATAGCTTGGTTTCCACTCCGCCGGTAAATATATTAAATTATATATTTAAAGTTTAATGATGTTTAAACGAATAAATGCTTTCGTAAATATCATTTTATTTTTTGAAACTTTGATTACCATGATAATTTACATTTTTATTTTATTGATTATTTTAAAAGGATGCATCTGGTGATACCCCAATTAATAATGCAATTTATACAAAGCGGAATGACATATTTCAAAAGCTGTTGGATAAAGGAGCATCTCTAACAATATGCAATAAACGGACGCTTAATGCATTCCACATTGCGACAATTTGTAAAAATAATGAGTAGGTTCTATTTGTATTAATTACCATTTATTTTATTTAAAACCTATAAATATTCTACTCAATCGAATACATAAATATGAATTTTAGTATACTTCCATATATATAGATTGGAAAACATAAGTTATTCTTTTAAATGTGTGGTTAAACTAATATTGGTCAGTTTGGTCAACTGGCCAACTTTGGTCAACTGGCTTTAATTGGAGACAAAAATTAACCAATGAATACTTAACAGTAGTAGTGCAGTAAACATGTTTCTACATTATATATATATATGGTTAGGCATAATGTGCCCTCATTGTGGCAACATGGCTGTTATGTAACCATAGTGACGAATAATGTACTACAATCACTGCATGTTGTACAAATACGATTGCAGATTTTATTAATTTGAATGTCTATTGAATACTTGGTAAACGCTTTGATTTGCCACGTCTGTGTTTTATCGGATATTTAAATAAAATTAGGAGATTAGTGGCTGCACATAGAATATTTGTCGTACAAAGAGCAACATATCAATATCAATCAGAACGTAAAAAATACAATGTTTTCCCTATTTACTGCATCACAACATATACTTTCACCACGTTTTTAATGATTGGTGAGATGAATATTTCATATTTAGATTATTTGACCACAGAATATTGCAATAACATAAAGTATAAGCAGTAGGCTATATAGGAGGCCATTTTTTTCCTTTAGTCCTTATTTTTTTATATTTTTAATTTATTTAGTATATTTTTGCTTACTCTAACCACATTCCAAATAAACATTGGCATCAGCAAGATAGCGACACCTTGCATTAGTGTTCTCGTATGTTTTCATTTTTAGAGCGTTCAAGGTCATATTAGAGCAACACAGTGAAATGATAAATACTAAAACTGAACAGCAGGGCTTCACAGCACTCCATATTGCATCTAAAAATAATTATGTTGAGGCGATCCAAATGTTACAACGAACTGGGCTGGTAGATTCGACGGTGCGCTGCCAATCGGGGCAGACTGCGCTGCATATGGCTGCTGAGAGTACACACCTTGACGTCGTGAAACTTCTTGTTGAGGGATTCGGCCCAAACATGGATATCAACGCAGTGGATGACGAGGGAAACACAGCGTTGCATCTTGCAATAAGAAAGGTGTCCTTAGATCCTATGCAAATGTTGATGAGAGCGTTCATGACTTCTGTAAGTATTATTATTATATAGATATGTATATTTCATTGTTTTAACAATGTTTAAATAATTATTATACATTGTTCACATTATTTATAAAAAGTTTTATTAATTAGATGGTTAAAATATGTTATTACAATTTACATTTTATTATTAATTAATTATTAAATATAATAAAAAATATATAAGTCCTATAGTTAAAACTTCAATTATATATATATATATATATTGGATAATTTCCCAGAACACTATAAAATTAATAAAATCATTATATATTTATGGACTCATATTTCAAATAGGTGAAACTATTTGAAATTCATACAAAATGATTATATATCAATTGTTAGAAAAATTAGAATGTATAAATATTATGTAAAAATAAATAGGCAATATAGTTAAGGAGGTCGATAACTATAGATAGATATTATACATAAAAGTGCACAATGTTATTTCTATACAAATTTATAACATAGAGATATCCTCGAGGATCCCGATTAATTGTTGATATATCATCACGGATGTGGATAGCTTCTTTAATGTGCCTGTCGGGATGATACTTAGCTTATTCTAAAATTCCTGCAGTAAAAGAAACATTTGGTATATGCCAACTTTTTAACTAATTACATTAATTAACGTGATGATATGCCAACAATTAATCGGGATCGTGGAAGGATATATTTATGTTCTACTGTCAACCAATTACTAACGCAATATGTAACAATACAATACAATAATACAATTTGTAACTCAATTCATAGTTATAATGATATTTTTATTCATGGTTTATAGAGCTCTTTAGACCCTGAAATGGGAAAATCTGCCAAAGAAATTGCAGTTTTGCTAATAGAAAAGGGCTCAAACATCGCAATTAGAAACAGCAAGAACGAGACACCTTTCGATGTCTGCCTTGATGAAAAGTTCAAGCTGAAGTTGAGTCACATTGTCAGCGGCGGTGAACAAGTAAAACACATCGTAACACCTTCACGCAAATCTATTATTGACATGGTAAATGTAATAACACAGCCGTAGTAGTACTAGCAGGGGAGCAGCTAACTATGGAACAGGGTGGACTATAGCCCCCCCTCCCTGCCTTTTATTGCCAATTATATAGTGCCCTTTCTAAATTGTACACCTACATGTATGATATTGCGTAATAAAGCCCCCCAGCTTAAATATTGTAGCTACGCCACTTTGGTAGCTACGCCCACCTACGTTTTGATTACATCCCCCTTAAATATTGCAATAATAACGCAAGCCAACAAATTTTTACCTTTCATAATATGTACATAGTATGATTCTATAGCGCGTATTTCCTAGTATTTACTGCCAACTGAACTACAGAAATTCTTTAAAGTAATCTCAACACTATATTATATCAATGTTTTAATACTTTTGTAAACGATTCCCCCTGACTAATATGTACGCACCCTTAGCATTTTGTTATACCACTTTTGAAAACGCTGCTACTACGCTGAATAAGCATACCATAAAATATGTGTAATTATATAATAATAGTTTTACAGTACTGTAGTTAATAAACAGTTATTATTTTACTTCATTAATAAATTAAAAATAAATAATTTTATTACATTTATAAATAATTATATTGAGTATGTGTATGTATCTATGTATATATATTATATTGTATATGACTTAAATTTACTATCAAAATAATTTTAAAGTGACTTGATCGGATTGGTTTCTAATTGAATAGTTTGCATTTTGTAATAATTTACTTTCTATGGTACAAAATAAAACGATAAAAAACGTTATGTATTAATTTTTAATAGATAAATAAATTTATTAAATTAAAATTTATTTTTTAATCACGATAATAGTACAATCGTTTTGTAATAAATTTTAAAATATTAAAATTTTAAAATTACTGTTAGTACATTTTTATTCACTTATTTGCAACAATTAACAATTATTAAAAATAGGATCATAGTCTTTTACATACACAGTTAATTATAATATACGGATTAATATATATTAAATAATTTAAAAAAATTAAAGAGCATTTATTTAGTTTGTTTGTGTGTTTCCTGTATCATAAAACTTAGTATAATTGTATAAATGTACTAAAATATACATAATAAATTATAAACTTCATAAACATATATAAATTTATTTTTCTAAATGTGTTCAAATTATAAAATAAAATGTATGTTAACATTTGTAATATATGAAATACTTCATCAATCAAATTAATGTAAAAAGTAACAGCTAACTATATAAAGTATGGAAGAAATATTTCTGCCAAATTCGGTACATCAGTTTTTGACGCTAAAATTCAATTTTATAATCAAATGCAATACTATTTGTGACTATAAGCAATCTGAGTAGTATAACGTATATTTGTTAGTTCACTAAATAGTGATGGTAATATATGGGCATAGGTAGAAAAGCTGCTCCAGTGTCCGCTTATATTTATTTTGAATTATCTTTTTGTATAACATTTTGTATAATACTTTACTTTTTTTGCTTTTTTCATTATCATCTAAATTTAAAAATTACATAATAACAATATATTTGGTGTTATGGATGGATGTTCAATCTTCATTAGCTTGATCGACAACCTCTAAAATGATAAACACGCAATCTTTTTTGCGAATTAACTCGAATTGTATACATATATATATGACTACTTCAAAATTTTAATACATTATTGAAACATATTAAATTGTACTCACGGATATATATATATTTTCAATTTAGGATGACTGCTGTGAAATATGTTTCGAAAACGAAAAAAACGTAGTGTTTCAATGTGGCCACATGTATTGCGAAGAGTGCTCCTTCAAAGTGGCTACGTGTCCTATATGCCGTAACCCTATAACCCAAAGGATCAAAGTAGTCGATTAATTATTTTTGTTCACACCAATGCATGAATGAAATAACTTTTACTTAATTGTCATGGTCTTTATATCCAGTTTAAATAATTATTATATTTTATAATTTAAATGTATTTTTTATAAAAAAATGTTTTTAAGCCATTTAATATATCATAATATGTTAGTCTATACATTTTAAATTATATAGATAACAAATAGTTTATAATATATGTAATTCTCTTGCAAATTATTACATTCATGAACATGTGATTGAAATCTTTGTGTTATAATATTTATCCATTATATTCATTTCTATATGACAATATTTTATTTTCATTTAATTTTTTCAAATGTGATATGTACTGTTTTCATTATGTACCTATAGTATATTTTTATATTCAGAATTATTATTTTTTTAAACCCACTGTGTTAAATTCTACAATTACAACTTTTATGTACATTTATTAATTTTAAAATAATAATATTGTTTGGACAGTTTTGAAGAAAATTATACTGAAAATATTAGTTAAAGTATATATCTGTTTGTTTATTTTGCCGTATTTACCGTCCTTTGACCTCGCAGCCAAATATGTTATATTTGTTTAAATTCAATTTTTATCAATGATCTATTCAAGTCATGTTTAACATTTTACTTGCATAATGGATGAAAATGTAAATAATTTAACTTTAATTAATAAGTTAGACTTATAGTGATTGACTATTGACTATTGACTAGTGAATATGTTGGCTTAGTGATTTATAGGTTCGCTCAACAATCCTTAATGTTACAATATATTGTGATCAATACTATATTTATAAATTGTATTATCTCTAGGAACTTTTTTAATCTGAAGCGAATCAATAAGTATAGCCTACAGTTAATATAGTTTCCTTTTTAAATTTAATCAACTCATTTTGTAATAAATTATAACTCTTGTGATCTGTCATTTTGGTCATCATATTCACGAGCGCAAATTGGTTAAAATTAATCTTGCACTAATGCAAATTAGTAAGATATATTAAGCATAAAAAATTATGGATATGCACATAAAGAAATTTATTTTTATTTTGTTTTTTCAAGTGGGTGTAATTATCTAGAAGTAGGTATTTTCTATTATTTGGTATAGAAATTTAAAGTTATTATTTGTTAAAGAATTAATTTCTGGAAAATTATTATGTACTTTGTTTTTATAATCCAAAAAAATTTACATCAGTATTTTCTTTTCAAAATCAATAAAAAAAGTATTTGATTTTCCTAAAATTCCTTTTTATAACGATTAAATGTTTTCTTATAATGTATTATGTTTTAGCTAATTTTCTACTTTTGAGTCAATAAAGTTAACAAGAATTTTGATTTTTGGACAATAGTAAAAACAAAAATCTAAACATTT
>JAUZND010002089.1:0-13078 GCA_034780555.1 Coelogynopora nodosa
CCCCCCCCCCCCCCCCCCCCCCCCCCCCCCCCCCCCCCCCCCCCCCCCCCCCCCCCCCCCCACACACGCCGTTAGTTAGTCATTGCGCACAGGTTGGAAAATTCATGCATGCATTTATGACTGTTGTGAGTGACCATGTTTTAAAGCATGGATTACAAACGAGTCATTTGAATATGATTATTGCTAATTTTGAGCAATGCACAAACTATATCAAGGCAATTTTTTCAGTAAACTGAATTTGTTTATACAAAAAAGTATCGTAAAATATCAAAATGTAAAAATATGCCGACAATACGTCAATATAATATAGTTAGTAGTCAATATTAAGGATATTTCAATGCGTTATTTCTATAGAAATACTGTACAATTATGCACATCATGTGTTTTGAAATGTTTTATAAAAAATTAGAATTCCCCCCCCACAATATGTTGCCATGATTTGTAGTGAGGAATATGACATATTTGTCAACAAATGTATCAACCATCACCTATAATTAAATTTATTGAACTAAAAAGATATCTTATAATATTGTGGAAACGAATACGACGAAATATCACATTACATTTGAAACTGCTCAACATAAATGAAATAGTTTACTGTACGCGTGAGAAATACGGATGACTTTTCCATCACAACTTAAAATACATTATTTATAAGAGCCACTTGATGTAATACAACAGTATATGCATTATAATTCTACTAAATCAATAAAGTTATCGATCTGCAAAGTGTCTTTAACACTCAAATATTAACTAATTAATTATTTGACAAAATGATATACAAGACGTTTAAAAATAAATCAATAACTGACGACTTAACAGCACTTTGCAAGCGGGGAGAATATGATGGGAATTTCATTAAACGCATGATTAAAAAGGCGATGACAAAATATAAGAGAAAGTTCAATATTGACTTAGGAAAGCGTCATTGATTATAACAGACGAGTTTCCACATTAAATAACCTGAAACCGAAAGTGAAATTGACAATATTTCAGAATAAAGAAAATAGGTAAAATTTGCATTAGGCCGCCCGCACCTATTTGGGCCAAAACTACTAATTAATTTACGATATATCAAGATATCCAATTCGAGTTATATGTCGAAGCCTCTAAATAAACAAATTCGATTCATATCTATAAAATGGCTGTTATCAACATTACAATCAGTTTAGAGATTATCATTCTTTGTTTTCAAAATAGATGAATATAAAAATAAAATAACTTGGCCCTTCAAAAAGTTGGTAAAGCTATCAACTTGTAAGGTTTAATTGTAAAGAAAAGAAGTCCTTAATAAAGAAATAAAAATAATTTCCTCTCAGAATGAATCTAATAATTCATTTTCAAACAACTATGCGTCTTTAAATCGAATTCTATTCGAGATCTCAGAGTATCTTGTGGGACACAAAATATATATATTTTAAAATAAATTAATAAATATTCATCAACTAAAAGCTGAACTTCTATAAACGACAAATCCTTACATGACAACTAAATTTCACAGGTAAAGAGACTCGTTACAATATATTGTCAAAATGCACTACAAATCAACTGATACGACCCTAATTGATAATTAATAGTACCAGTACAAGCTGCAATATGATCGTCAATTAATCGCTTCGCATATTGTAGTATGTTGTGCTACTAAATCAAAACTTCGCTGACAATTGGAATTGAACTATAACATAGCGCTATGCAGAGAGATACAACTAAAGCTGCAGCAAACCTTTATACTCTGTATGGCAAAAGAAAATCCGGTTTACCATTCAATAACTTTCCAATCGATCATACTGTTATAGGTGTAGTAAGTATATTAGGATAGTACCTAAGTTTAAGATAGGAATTGATTTAACTAATCGAGAGAATAAGTTCAGCCGTTCAAGAGAGAGACAGCACGCTCAAGAATTTGTTAATTTACTCAAGTGCAGCAGATGCCACAGATGAAAACCAGAGAGAAAACTGAAAGACATATAATGAGAACACACAGGTTGTATAAAGTTATGTACGTTGGTTTGTGAAAAAACGTTGTTAGACGTCAATTTCGATTGATTAAACAGATGAAATGCAACACATTATTCCATAAAATATATTTATTCCGAGTAAAAGAAGGTGTGATAAAAACAGCTTAGCGAAATATATTCTGCAATCTGATCAACAGATTTTTTTTTACAAAAAAGCCAGAATAACCAACAATATTATTTATATCGCAAGTCTGTTGTAATTCCTTAATTAAGTCAATTTAGAAGAGTTTAACTCTTCGTTTAATTGACTCAATTAAAATAATAATCATATTATAAGCTAGCTACCAATTGGATAATCATTTCATGGATTCAGCTTTTAGTTCGGGTAATTTGGAACATTTTCCAATCATTTTGACGCTCTTCATCGATTCGGTATATATTATTCTAAATTATAGACACCTATATTGAAAACATATTAATCAAATAAAAATTTTATTAATTATTTTTTTCAATATAAATGTTTTAGAAAATTAATTAATCATATTACAACAGATCTTAACAAGAAGTTAACATAAACACAGAGCAATATGTTAACAATTCATACTTTAGCATTTATTGTTGTCTCGAAAAGTATCCCATTTAGATTTTCAGAAGTAAATGATTTAGTTCAAAAGAGACAAATGTTGATAACAGTTCCAGATGCAGAACAATGATTCAGTTCCACTTGCAAATATATGAAAATGTTAAACGTTTTAAACACCCCCTATAATATGGATGTAACATAATACAAAATATATGCATCGAAATAAATTATAAAATCTTAAAAAAAACTCTGTGTTCTATAACAAGTAATTAATTATTTTTGCCAAAGAAAAAGATACATCTAAAAGGCAACTAACAGTCCTACTTTTAGGGATTTATACAAACAAATCTTCTTAAGTATACTCCTAAGTGACAGGCAGAAAGGGTAAGTTACCTTCATAAGTAACAAGAATAAACAGAATATAATAACAGGTATAAAAGGGGGTAGCTTACCTGATGCAGAGCCGTCAATCCATCCTCATTGGCGACATCGGGACTCACGCCTTCGTTAAGAATACGTTTCACTGCAAATACAAGGAGACACATTTTATAAACTTTAAATACATTCATTCAAGACTTATCATACATTCAAAATTAATGAAAGTGTTGATTATTATACAAATGGTAATTTGGACAGTACAAGTTTATAAATGAATCAGCATTTTAAATGAGAGAATTCTGGATAATAATGATAACTTAACACATAGGTAAATAACAATATAGTAATTAGAAGAAAATAAGATCCATCATTATTATCTGAATGAAACAGCAGTCCATTACACACATCAACTAGTAACAAGTAAAAAACAGTTCAATTGTAGTTAAAAAGAAAACAGAACGCGCAAATTGTAAAAGTTTGAAATGTGGGTTATAGTGTAATTTATGTCCAATATATAAAATGTTTTCACTACATAAACAACATTCTAAAGACAATGAAAATACTTTTATAAATGGTAAAAATATAGCTACATTTTTAGAAAATACGTTTATTTAGGAAGCCAACTTTCGAAACAATATTTGTATTATTAATTCTAAACTCAACTAATTATGTGAATCAGATGAAACAAAGGTGAACACTAATCTGTTGTAGCGCAAATTAATATTCTCTATTTACACAACCCATTGAATGACATCAAATATACCAGAGAGAGAGAGAGAGAGAGAGAGAAGGAGCAGGTACGCAACAGTTACAATGGCAAGAGGAATTTTAATCATTAGTTACAAAATGTGAGAGGCGATGACTCCCAGAACCGGTCAATATATTATTGTATTTACTGAGAGTGTAAAACGTGCCAGCTAGAAACTTGTAGCCTACACACTACATTCACAGAACGAGAACAGAACCAGAACACATTACGTTCACAGAACCAGATTCAGAACTCTCGTACTTCTTTCTACCTTTAGTGTTGCAAAACTATAATTGAGAGAACTTCAACTCGTTTAGTCGAGGCAGACTGCTAAGTTGTAGAGCATTTTAGCCAAAGTTCAATCAGTGTTTTAGATATAGTATACTGTACAGTATGTAGAGAAAACACAGCAGCTATAGGCGTTAGAGCAGACCGGGCTGAAATAGAGCACCACAGAGGTACTAATCAACTAACCAAGAAGCGCTATAGCTCAGCACACCGGAGTCGACGTTCAGTTAAGACAGGATTACACCATCGCCTTCCGCGTGCATTCTGCCTGAGGGGTACTGCATACACAATACGCTCACACAAACAGAGCAGACGGACACAGCATACATACAAGCTGGCGATATAGACAAGCAACCAAGGGCATCAACAAATACATTGTTCTTTGCACACACAATCGTGTGTAAATTATCCGTTCTTCGTCGACGTAGAGAAAGCAGCGAGTAAGTGAAGTGAAGTGGAGGAGAGGAAGCTCTTATTGGTAGACATTCAGCATTCTTATAGCGATATCACATTACTTATCAATAAGGTCATAGCCTAATAATGCATTATATGGTCGATAAATACACGGAATATTAAGTGACGCATTATTATGTGGGTAAACTATAGTATACCTGTGGAAGTATAATTCATGAACAGAATATGAAATGTTTACTCACATTATATGTTCTTGGTAAACTAATAATCATCTAAATGGAATACAGTTAGTCAATAACACAACAAGTAAGCTAAGACAATGTATGGTGTGATGCTGTTAATGTTAGTCTTTTATACGATTAAATAAATATTAATTTAATCCGTAAATTAAATGAGAGAATTAAAAGAAATGAAATAGGAAACAAGTGAAGCATAAATCTCGAATCTATGACTTTGCCTGCCTACACCCTATAATTTAAGTAAATGTATATCACACATATTTCAAACCAAATAAGTTATCGTATTGTCAAAGCAAATATTTGAAGAAAAAAATAGAGTTGGATAATATGCTACTCTATTTCATGGCAGATAAAAAAGGACATTAGGTGAGATAAGAATAAGAAAACCAAATATATACTTTGAACAGTTCTGAAGTGTAAATTCAAAAAAACGATACAAAACTTAAACTCTATATAGTTTATTTGTCTGTAATATATATTATTATAAGTGGAGGCGGCATATAAACAATCAAGGTACAAAGAATCCTGCATCAGTAATTGTTCGCTATAATATAAATAAGTTCAATAATTAATATTAAACAAAACATTCCGATAGAAAGACTATGTTCCATTAATATAGGAGGGAAAATCGATTAGTAACAACATTAAAAATGTGTAACTTGACTTGTATTCTGGGATTATCTGTACATTTTAATATTTTATTACACAAATAGCAGACGGTTGTAGCGCATCAACAAACCCAAATTCATTGAACATTTTCCAAGTCGAGGACACATCACGACAATCAAGGAGCATATTAAGTGCATATTTAATGAAATCATCACAGTAATATATTTTACACTGTAACTATGAACATGAACAGTAATAATTAATAACGGATGTATTAATTAATGAAAATTGGAACATATAAAATATTAGAATTAAAAATTAAACACATCCCAAAAAAATCGATAATCATAGTCTTTGTGAAGTCACCAACAGTTGAAACAAGCAAGGCTAACCAACCTTCGTTGACATCATCCCTGGCGGCGGCCTCCAGCAGGATAATACTCTGGTCGAACTTGACACCTCTCCGCAACACGGAGGCGGCATCCGCCCTGTCCCCCAGCCCCCCCTTCTTCGTCTTCTTGGTAGCGTCCTTGTCCAGCTGCTTCTCGTACTGCTGGAAGCGCTTGAGCTGAAGAGCGCGCTTCTTCTTGGCCTGCTTTATGCGCTCGAGGTCGGAGGCGGAGCGGGTGCTGGGCGCCGGGCTCTGCTGCTGACCGGCGGGCAGGTCGGTCAGGGAGCCCCCGAGTGACCGATCCATGCTCATGCTGGGAGGGCATAAAGGGGGAAGGAGGGATTGAGGAGAACATACGATTGATTGTTCCAGGATAATGCTGGGGGGAAGGGAATGACAGAAGAAAGGAGAGGAAGAAAAGGGGGAAGGTAGAGAGTGAGGAGAGGGAGAAGATACATCAGGGAGACGGAGTCCATAAGTGGTCATGGATACTCCCACTGGGTGCAAAAAGAGAGCAAGAGCAAGAGATATAGAGGGACAGAGAGTCCGGTTTAAAATAAAATATGCATCGCATTGTTTGATCAGAAAACAAGTGCAGTAAATTGAAGTTCGAAAGAGTGCCTGATTTGATTATTATATTCTTCACTTTTTATAAACTTTTGCTGTTAGCCATTCCAATAATGAATTGCTGTAGGACATTAAGTAAAAATAGTAACAGTCAGACTCAGATTCTGGGTTAATGAGTCAACCAACTTAATATGGCTAAAAATAATATCAACCACTAAATAAATTTATAATTTAGTAGAGATTTGAAGGTTAGATTTCAATGTGCTGACCAACAAATTATCATTTTTTAGATATCAATTAGAAAAACACTTTCCATTATAAATAACTTTTACAAGAAAAACTGACTTCAAAAGAAAGAACACTAGTTAAATAATGGTATCCTAATTAAAACCAATGAATTACCTATTAGTAAGAAAAATTGAACAAAATATGCCCTAATTTATTTGAAAAAGTATTATAAATTAAAATATTTTATAAAAAGTTTTTTTTCTTAAACAATGTATAATATAATATATATATATTGATTTTACCACAATAAATTATATTAAATACACATTTCTAAATATTGTTACACAAATTTTGATTGAAAAATGTTTGTGGTGATAATTACAAGCAGTATTATCTAAATAAATATAATGAAATGCTAACATGATTTAATTTCTAATATTCTCCCATTTATATATATTTAGATACATACATTGTATCATAATAACTAATTTAATATTTTTTTCTTTTAGAAATACAGTGCATAACTATATACAGAATTTATCTAGAAAACATAAAAATTACCTGTTTTTAAACATGGTACATTACAAAATGACACAGAAAAATAACAGGTTTCCAGATTCTGAAAGCAGGATTCCCAGAGTTAGATTTTCATTTAGTTGGGCCTTATTTCACAATACAACCAAAAAACTGGAATTTGATAAACCTACATAAGTTGCTCTATTCCAGTGTTTTTAAGGCCACAAACTTGTTTATCTAAGGTTTCCATAGCAGATGACATCTGAAGTCAGCTGATGCTTGGCACATTGCAGATCAACAATTTCAGTCTTGACAGCTACTTAATGATCAATCAAAAATGCAGAATATATTCCAAAGAAATTGAACTGAGAGACCATGTGAAAATGGTTTTCCTGGCATGTACAAAAATCCCCTAGCTTTCCCAGGTATGTACAAAAATCCCAAAACTTTCCGAGGTATGTACAAAAATCCCCTAACTTCCCCAAGTATGTACAAAAATCCCCTAACTTCCCCAGGTATGTACAAAAATCCACTGACTTTCCCGATTTTTCAGGTTGCTATGAACCATGTTTTAAGCATAGACAAAACAGCTGGATAACATTGATATTGATTTTATTGATTTTACAAGGCTTAAACAACTTTTTATATTTGAGCAATGTCAATTATGCATTTTATTATCTGCTTTAGCTTTTGTAGAGATATATGGATAGAAGATATTAGTACTTTATAGTTTAAAAATAACTACATATTTCAAAACATAAAAATCTACATTCTTAATAAAACAAGTTTTAAATCAGGAAAACATAGATTTAAAACTGGGATAAATATAACAGTCAAAGAATAAAGTAAAGTATAAATATAAACTAAAAATACATCTTAAATTTTTAGTTACATGTAAACTGACACAAAATATTAACTAGTTCAAAGTTTTTTAAATAATTTGCTTCCATGCAACATAAATAACACAGATAAAATTATTTTACCATTATATATAATATTCAAGGCCTAAATAAAAAAAATTATTACACTGGTTACTAAAAAAATTCATAAAAAACATTACTGAGATATTAATGGATTGTCCTTGGTTTTCTCTGTTATTTTGGTTCTGGCTTAGCATGTTTCAATGGGAATTACTTTTAATCTTCTTATAAACCATTTCTGTTTCATTGCATATAAACAATGTAGGAAGTAATGAGTATATTTGCTACTTTCATAATTGGTCTATTATTTAAGATTTATCATCTTTTCATTATCTGTTGATTTTTGTCATAGACAAAATGCTAATTATATATACATATATGGTTTACCATTGTACTACATAATAACATTGACACCATACTAATAATTAGAAAACTAATTTCCTATACTATACAACTATATAATTATTTACTGCATATATAATGAATAAATTAACTTATAAATAACTCTAATAGTATCAGTCAATAGGTTAGAAAATAGTGAATATTTTGCATAATTATGATCAAATAAAAATTACTTTAAAATTGTTATAATATTATTTTTTGAAATAATTGATACTTTAAATAGAGGTGCAATATTATGTACTTAATAAGAGTCAGTGAAAGAATTTTGAAACTGAGGTATCTTAAAAAATATTAAATAAAATCATATAAATATTAACCCTTAAAGTATATATTTTAAATATGTAAATTATATCAATAGTTCAGTTCACACTGACAAAAGTAAACAATATTGTTAAAAATAATTAATTAATTTTTTCTTAATAAAACTTGCAAAAGCAACATGAAACAATATACTTTCAGGTGTATATGATTGAGGTACATTATATAATTTGAGTATGTCTCATAAAGTTGTATATGGCAATGGCCAAGTGGTTAAGATGATGGTTTGTAGATGCTGAGAGTACTATTGTCTTGGACCAGATTTGAGCCTACCCTTGGACTCTCCCATTCTTGGTTAGCAGCTGTGCTAGTCAAGAGTTGGTAACCCTTAATGGTATCATTTGGCATAAAAAACTAAATCTCACTAATATGTTGTGAAATTAATAAAGTTATATTAAAAAATTCATTATAAATTATACATGCTTAAAAAATTTAATGATATGCATGACCAAAAAATATTATCATTATATCTTCTATATTTATGGTTAATCATTATGCATTATGACACAATTGCAAAATAAATTATATTAGTAATTAACAGAAACAACAATAAACTAAAATGACAGTTAATGTTATTGATGGGTATGTAGACCATATTCTTGCATATTTACAGAAAGTGAACATTTTTGCTTCCAAAAAATAGAAAATTCATATGATTATCAAAAACCTGATCCATGTTCCATCTCATAATTCATGAACCAGTAGCAGTGGCGGATTTAGGGGGTGGGGGGGCGCACGACCCCCCTTGAGAGTCCAGAAGGCTTGCTGGGCTGCCCTCCGGTTTAAACACACGCTAGAGAAAAAAACGCACTTTTTTCTGCCAAAAAACGCTGCCCACATAGCCAAGGGCCAGATTGACATTGTGCCCCCCCTTGGGCACAATGCTGGATCTGCTGGTGAGTAGGATGGAGAGATAATAAAATTATAACTAAACAGATCAATACTAATTTTACCATTTGATTAAAAACTGTATCAGAACTTTCCAGTGTGCATTTAATATATATACAAATTAATTATCTAAAAAAGAAAATATATAAACACTAACTGGGGTTATGCAGGCTTATAAGTATCAGGGCTGTCAACGTACTTTGTGAGTTTTGGCAGAATAAAAGTTAATTAATACAAACCAATTTCTTGGGTGCCCAAGGTGAGTGTGGCTATAAATTCAAGCCCACAAGGGAAAATGTTGGGATTTTAGGCCTTAGCAGCTCAGACATAGCCCTAGAATGCATCTTCTGAAATCATTATTGTTTATGGATGTATAAATAAATTAGTATTTTACATGTTTGATTCATGAATGCAAAAAATAAATAAGAAAACAAAGTATGTTCTTAATTGTTTATTTTAATGGAAGAGGTTACAAAATAATAACATAAACTAGTGAATTTATAGATATCATCCTACATAATTGCATAATTAGAAAAACTATTGATTACTATTGAATATAAAATTATATTAATAAAACAAACTATATGAGCAGAAATGAATTTGGTTCAAATTGTTATGTGAATAAAATAATAATTAATTAAAAATAATTTAATAATAACATAATTAATATGATTATTATAGTTTATAACATTTATACAAGTTATTAATCATATTTTAAGGACCTGTATGAATACTGCTGACTGCATGTGGAAATACCAAGAAAACTAATAAAAAGTATAATAAGTGAAAAAAAACTGACTATCCCCAACCCCCTCTGTTTTTATTGCTGTTTTTTTCAAATCTTGAAACCCATCAAAATGTTAATCAAATCAGCGGATTTAAACCTTTTGGTGGAAGATTAACAGTCCTGAGTATGCATATTTTTCTTTCAAAATTTTGATAACTATGGATTACAATAAATTCATTTTTTATGAAAAATGTTTAATATGTTATGATCATATCATGATTCATGTTACTACTCAGCAGTATTATTGCCAGATGCTGTTATATTAATCTCAAAGTGTTAATTTACTTTATGTATCCTTCCAATATTTAATATAAAATTTCATTTTGCATACTTTCCCAATGTAATAAAACCATGCTAACAATTGTGATAATTAATGACTACCTGCAGATTCAAATAAATTAATATATATTCATTTTCATTAATACATTTGTTAAAAAATAGCCATAAACATATTTATTTTTGGCGCTATCGGAATATACCCATCCTTTCAAAAAATTTGTTTATGTGTATTATTCGTTATTATATGTAAACAAATTATCGGGATTAATTTTTAAAAATGACTCATGTGAAGAAAACATCGATTGTTCCTCAATTGATTGTTCTTATCAATGACTTGCAAAACATTTCGTCTAAATTCCATCACCTAGTTCTCACTGGTGTTCATGAAGATGATGTAGATGGAACAATAAAATGGTGTGCACATCATCGATTGTTACACAATTCAATGAACTGTAATGAAGCAATGTCGCTGGTGGCAGATGTGGTGAAGTATCCTTAGCAGGTGAAATGGCGCTGCTGAACATGTACAAGGGAGAAAAGTATCCATGTGGATTCATTCTTTTTCATGTCAAAACTGCCCCTTTGGATACTAATTCATATTCTTCTTTTGGTGGTCTCTGAACACTCCACAGTTTGTAGTGCTTGGTCAAGTCGATACAACACCAAATACTTTGGTCGATTGGTACAACTACATTCGCGATATATGCTTCCAATACGTTGAAGAGCACAAAGAACTAATTGGCGGCATTGATCAGGCAACAAATCAGCCAAAGGTGATCGAAATCGACGAGTCTGTATTTTTTAAAACGAAATATCAAGTTGGTCAACGACGTGAACATTCTTGGGCTGTTGGTGGTGTGGAATGCGAAAGTAATAAGTGTTTCATTGAAATGGTGCCAGACAGAACTATGCCTACTCTAATGGCAGTAATCAATTGTAATGTTCGTCCCAATACAACCATTATGACAGATGGATGGAGAGCATATCGTGACATTGTTAATCAGCCCAGACAGAACTTTGGCCATCATGTGGTAAACCACAGATACAATTTTGTTGATCCTGCTGATCAAAGGCATGTGGAGCCAAGTGAAGAAGCAGTATAAGAAGATGAATGGGATGAGTAGTGAGTTGTTTGACACTTGCATTCAAGAGTTTTTATTCCGCTCTGACTTCCCAAAAGATCAGGTTTTTGGGAATTTATTGTATTGTGTGTTTTTATTACCCTCTGGCTCTGTAGATGTCTTCTTATGTCTTTTAAAAGGACGGGCCTTTGTTTGGTCTTTTGTTTGGCCTTTGTTTGGTCTTTGTGAAAGGACGGGTATATTCCAATAGCACCATAGTATAATACTATTACTAAAATTGCATGGCAATGAGTCTCCCCAAATTTAAATGCTTAGCTTAGGCTTAGCCTTAAGATGCCCTAATAGTACAGGCCCAGCGCCACAGGTGTGGCATGCGCCATACTGCGCCCCTAACATGGCGCCCCTTAGCCATATATTAGCCTTATATATATACCTAATTTTAAAATTATTGCATTTATTGGGGGCCCTCTTATTGGACTGCCACACCTGACTCAAACAAATGGCACCGGGCCTGTAGTATTATATATATATATGTATAATTAGCACAATAAACATATTATACATATATATCTGCTTATTCTGCTGACATACTGTTGAAATACTGCTGACATCTGCTGTAGACTGCTGGTATGCATGAAACCGTATGTCTTAAAAGAATTTTAAAATGATGTTTAAAATACTATAAATATTTAAATGGTAAAATGTGGGGAAATTTTAGCAAATATTATCACCAGTGATAATATATTTTCAAATGTCATCAGTCTTTAGCTCTATTAAACATTTTTGAGGAATGGAATCTGATTTTTGTAATCTGCATGATTTCAAAATCAATGAAAGAATAATTTATTAGGATTCACCGATGGACGAAGGGCTAAAATTGTTTTTGTGTAATTACACAAATTCACAAACCAATATACCTATGGATTAAAACAGATATAAATTATCATGAAATTGTTAGAAGAATTTGCAAATATTATCATTTAAGTTTAGTAGAATCAAGAATTTAACATCTTAAATCAATTACCCGCGCTCGCACTTGGCCAAATAATTGGATTAATTTAAATGTTCAATCAATATGCATTCAAACAAAATATAAACAAAACTCATTGTTGGCTAATAACTAAAATATTTGAGAAAAACCTACATTAACCAAAAAATAAAGAGTAACATCAAATAAAACCTTTTATATATACTACTCAATCATATTTATCGGCAGGTAGATTAATGACAGTACCGTTTCGTCCTTATTAGGACTCATCAGCAGACTATACAACACCAACGAAGTCTCAAAGGACGAAGTGAACTCCGCACCCCTCAACAGCCGGGTTGCCACAATGGTCAGATTTTTATCTGGCCCACTCGTGACTACCGCAGCACTACCCCTGCGCCGCACACCACTCTCAGCTGATCCATCCGTATAAACGGTGAAGTCGAACTGTCCAAGGGAACGAATAGTGTCCAACGCGTCTTCCAAACGGACAGC
>JAUZND010002090.1:239-13077 GCA_034780555.1 Coelogynopora nodosa
AAATGTATCGCTGGCAAATGTTTGAATGGAGGAACTTGCATACCGAGAACTCGAGAAACTACGATGTGCCAGTAGGTTACAACCGTTTTTATGAAGATTTGATACTTTTAGTTCAAATTATTTGAAGGTTTGATACTTTTAGTTCAAATTATTTTAGAAGAGTTGATTTGGGTACCTTTTATATTACCTAAAAATCAGTATGGTCAATGGAGGGGTGGGAGAATGTTTAAAAAATTACACCTCATTTTTAATCGCGTATAACTAGGTCTAATAGTATTTTACTCAATATTTACAAATTTTAACACATTACACGTGTACATGGAAGTTTCCACAGTTCATTAAAATAATTGTTATTGCTCATGGTTTTATATCGTAAATAAAGTAATCATTTGTTAAACTTTATAACTTTTTTGATAAAACATTATTTCATCCATATTTGATGAAAAAATCCTGGCGCATGCCGGCACTTTTACTAGTAACATAGTTTATTTCTGACATCCAATTAATAAATTATGTTCACAATTTGACAATACAATTTTTATTGGAAATGTAATTTTTGTCAATTTTGTCAACATATCTTTTGATTTGATTTTAGTAATATTGTTACATCATACTAGTTAAATCTTAAATGTTCATACTTTTGAAATTAGTATTGTATGTTTGTTCAATTCAAAAAAATTGAAAACTTAATTAAATTTTGTTTAACATACAGAATTAATACTTGACACAAATAATAAAAATTAAGTGTTGAAAATTAAATTACAAAAAAAATTCTAAAATAATATTAAGGATAATTGTATTATACAACAGAAATATATTTAAAAGCAGCCATACAGTTATATTTGGGATAGAGTTCAAATTATGACGTCATTGCTACTAATCCAAGTGACATCTGGGCTATGCTAAATTGGGTTTATATTGAATTGCTGCCAACAGAATTAATCTATTTATCCATTTCTCTTTCATCTCAAACCTTAATTTAAAATAAATTAAAATAACCATTTTATTACACAATTAAGCCAACCTAACTAATATTATTGTTGATCATATTACAAATTAGCAATTTTTTGCAATAGGTGTGGACCGAACTACTCTGGACAACGTTGTGAAGTAAAAACAGGTAAATTTTCTTTTCATCTTTAATTTGTGAATATATTAATATATACTAAAAATATATACGTGAATGGCTTTTTACTGATGTCTTGCTTAAATTATCAAAAAAAGTCTTAATTGCACAATTAAAGTAACTGTCGTCTCTCTATGTGTCGGCCCCTATAATGTATACTAATCAATAATTGCACGCAAAATGCAGGTAATATCGATCTATTAAAGTGGCCCTAACGCTAATTAAATACAATGTACGTAAAATAAAGATCTACGCACTTTAAAAGGCCATAATAGCGCTTGAATGTGCTAGTAGGGTTTATATACTTATATATTAGGGCTTCGATACGCATATAATTAATAGGTCTTATATGTACGCATATATTAAGGCTTAGATATGCATCTAATAGCAATTGGATAAGCACAACTAGTTATAAATACCTCCTATATTGTAAGTGAGCATACAACTAACTAAATGAAATTGAAATAGTGCAGATGATTTCGAGTTAAATATTGTTTCGATTATTTTCCATCACTCAATTATTTGATTTATAGAAAAGATGATTCAAAGTAACAGAACTGTGATTATCATTGGAAGCGTCTTCGGGGTTATACTCCTGGCAGTCCTTCTCCTGCTCCTCCTATTCTTCTGCTGTTATCGGCGCCGACGACGCAGGCAACAGAAGGACCAGATACTCGACGATTTTAGCGACGATTTATTCATGGAACCCGGCTTTGCGTCCCCTATTTACCGTGACCACCCTGCTCAAATTGAACAGGTTGCACAGGCTTTTGAAAATCCCTATTATTTTGGAACCACAGAGGTAGGGAGGTCTACTATAACTTTTAAAGGAAATAAATTCGTATTGTAAATTTCAAACAAATACATGAAAAAGTTTTTTTTAATGTAACAAGGCAGTACCACCTTGGTTCTGAATTTCGTTTTTTAGGTCGTTGTGATACACCTGCTTGGCTAAGATTGGGCGGTTAAGTGTTGGAACGCAGGTTATCCAGTTACAAATTATTTTGCTTCTTCAATGGTCCTAAATGAAATATTGTATCCTGCTAAAAATACATACAATATTATGAAATACAAACTGATCTAACAAAAATTCGAAATTAAAATAATAATATACGGTGAGTCTAGCCTTGTGGGGGAGGTGGGCTGCACTGTCATGCATCGTAGTTAATAAAGCCTATAAAACGCATCACGATCGTTCACGGCAGTGACAATAATGAGGTACTTTTTGTCACTCATATCACGATGTGCCAAGGTTGGTCACCATGGTCCCCATGATTGTCTCTGTCGTAGACCTAACATCGGACATTATTTTTGTACTAACTTTTGACTAAAATGTCAGTGAAAATGTTATAATATGTATGACTTTTACTCGTAGTTCACTTATTTATTTCTGTCCATTAAATTAATGGGAATATCCAAAAATACCAGGTATGCCCGGAGCACCTGGCGCGGCAAAAGTACGATTATGGACTGAGATGTGTTTTGTAGTATACTGTATATACAATGTTTTATTGCAGTTTCAATAACTCATGTATACTGATCTCAAATCAAGAGGATGCCACTTTGACACCTCTGAAGAATTTCAAAAATAAATAATCAAATATAAATTAAAAATATCTATATATATACTTATCGTGTACTTGAATAAATTAAAGATGGCGTTCATACATCATCTAATATAATAAATAAATAAAAACGCTTTTTTTCCGAACTGTTTCGCTTTTCGCTTTTTCAAGAAATTTCATTTTAAATTACATTAATTTAATGAAACATATTTTGAATTAATATACAAACATTTAAATTACAAAATTTGAATAAAATAAAATAAATTTATAATAATAAAATATTATGAACTGAAAATACAAAAGAACTAATCAATCTAAATGAGTAGAGTTTATGGTGTATCAAATAATGTAGGAATTTATTTAATATAATTTTGTTGCTGCCCTGTCACCCTGGTGTAATTGTAATTGATCTAAGAATTGTTATTAAATATTAAAGTAGTTTAATATCCACTGTTAATTTATTCCCCATGGTGTATAATAATGGCGCTTAATGTGTACCCAGAATTATTAATTATTAAATGTTTAACAGTTTATTTAGAATATTATTAAATCTTTTAATTTGAGGTGTTATATTTTCCGATTATGCATTATTTTTTTGTTAATTTATGTTGATGTATATATCATTGCATGTAATACAGGTAATATTTATAAGTTCATCTTTAAGTGTGTGTGTGATGAAGTTAGATATGTTAGTATTCCTTTTATTTGATATCTCTAATGGAAGAATATGGCGTCTAATTAGTTTTGATCTTTTAGATTTACAAATAAAACAAGTAAATGTGTTTTGAAGTATAATTAAAAAATCCATTTTAATATTATTTTGGAATATATTATCATACATATTACTTTAACTAGTATTTAGAAATTCAAACATCAATTTCAGACATAATAGCTAGCATTGTGAATCATAGAGCAACAACTTTGGAAGTAGGTCTAGGTCTTTTGATGAAGTACAATAGCTTGATTGACAAGTGTTACGCTTTCGGAATAAACTGCTCTTATGACGAGGTGCTAAGATTCAAGGCTTCTGCTGCCCAGTCTGCATCCAAGAAAATCAATTTAAGGGGTATTCGACAAAGAGGACGATGTTGTGCAAGCTGTGGCTGACAATTTCGATACCACCATATCTTCTCCTAATGGCTTGAGATCAACTCATTCTCTTGCACTTCTCCTCACCCAGGTCCGAACAAATGAGAGTCGTTCATCAGATGGAAATGAACGTATTATGCGTTTCAAGAAAGAAGAAATGAAAAATGATGCATCTCCAGCCATTCCCATCCAGCGCTATACTGAACCAATGAAACCCCCAATGCTAGTTCAAGAATGAACACATACTGCACTTTCTCTCAAGATTCTTGCTTCTCAAAATATGTCACAAGAGCCGTTAATTATGATTTCCTTTAAAATGTCATCCAAGAGAAAGGCATACCACCTGAGTACAACGGTTTTAACACAAGGGCATCACGAAAACAAGGACATTCTATTCAACCACCATATATATATGTCATTGATTGACATGTTCAATCAGAACCGGATACAGTCATGACTGCAATGAACGAAGCACAGAAACTCACTCACAGTATAGGCCCAAGTTTCACGTTATTCACCAATGATCAGAAGCTGCATCGTGGCGCTGTACATGTTCTGTGGGTATACCTAGGGAAGTTCCCAACTTTAATTTCACGCCAAGGATGCAAATAGCGACACCAGAGTAGCTTTTACCAGAAACACCACTGCCACCACAGACAATGATGCTATCAGTAACAGCAAACAAAGTCCAGCTCATTAGCATATTGTGTAAATATTTATTGAAAAAGGTGAAATCAGAACTACTGAGATTTACACAGAAACTCATCATCACTACCAAAGACCCAATCCTTAAGTAAGCAGCGGTACTAAGAAATGGCGACAGCATCTGGGAACAACACACAAGAAAGCTGATGTTATGATAGTTCTGCGGATGATACAGTTGGCGTCAACTTGAATGAAAATAATATCATTTGTGTTGGACGACACTGATATTTTCGTGTTGCTCATCCATTTTTACTACCAACAGAATTTCACTTGTGAAGTAATGATGATAACTCTCATTGCTGGTTGTCATTCTGTATGTCAAGGCTACATCACTGCAACAAGGAGACAATTCAGATAAACTCCTTGCAATAAATGCGACGACTGGCTGGGACACGGTTTCAAACATGTGGCGTATAGGTAAGGCAACAGCATGGAAACAGATTTGAAGCGGTCATCTGTTACCAAGTCTTGGAGATCCCGAAGCAGAGATAGATTAAATTGTTTTGGAGGCTACAAGGTTCATTGGTGCTTGTTATGGAGCTAAACTGACAAGCAATATGTCAGTCATTCGTTATGATGTATGGTCCTCCAAGAGGTGATGCAAAAAGATAGCAGTGCTCAGCAAATAACGTTTCCTCCAATAAATGAGTCATTCCCTCAGCATATATATTAGGGTACATTATCACACGATGATTTGGAAGTCTGAATTGTCCCCTGACCCACCCAGTCTGGATCCTGTTCATTATGGTTTGTCAAAGAATGAATATGCTCAGAGGTTGGTTCCCTTGACAATGGCAGATAAGGTGCGCCTGTTCCTATTGAAGTTTTACAAACATTAAAATGTGGATGTTCATCTAACATGCCGTATTCAAAAATCAGATTTGGGTGTGTTGTGGTCCAACTCGCCTGCTTGAACGCTAAGTAATGCAACGGAAATAACTACTGCTGCAATGAGCAAACAAAAAAATGAAAACGTCTATACTGATGACGAGATAGATGACTAATCCTAAACCATATAAGTAATTCTATATAATTCAGAATTCCCATTTTTTGACAAAAATTCTGGACGCTATCTTTAATTTATTAAAGTACACGATACGTTTGAATGGATATTTTGAATTTTATGTTATTCGAAATTTTAAATGACATCTTATATATATGCATATTGATTTATTAAATGAATAAATTTTAAGTGATGTATAATCATTGCATTTTTTTTTAATTGCTCATTTTGGCGTCTAATTTTGATGCCATTTTCAAAAGAATGAGTTGACATCGTCAGATAATATGTAATCTACTATTTAGGTCATATTTTAAATTCATATTGATATAGAAATTATGTTTAATTTCAAAAATATGTTATCATTACTATTTGGACCAATTAGGAGAGGTCTTCCGATGTTGATTATTGTGCCCACCTCTTGATATGTGATAAGTATACTTACAAGTTATAGAAACTGCAATAAAACTATGTATATATTATATACTACAAAACACTCTTAGTGACGATTCCCATGGACTACTCTAGCATGTTCAAATATGATGTAGAAATAGTTTTATAATTTAATAACTGGTAAATAATTTTCTCCTGTTGAACAATTTTCAACTGTTAAATGATTTTTCTTTTCTTTTTGAACATATAAGCAACAGCTGCTTTGTTAAAGGTAAATTTACATGGAGTAGTAAAATAAAAAAATAGTAGGATTATTCTTGATAATTGGAATGAAAGAGAACATCTATGTTTTTAACAATATTTTGTTAACAAGTGACTTAATTTATTAGAATATAAGTTTAAAATTTTCTTCTACCTATATATCTTTTTTTCATTGTTACATTATTTTGAACAAAACAAATTTAATATATAATTTAAGTTGTTTTGTTAATAAAATAATATTATTATAATAATACTAGCCATGATATTCAAAAAAACTAAATCTTCTTTCAATTAAGAATTCTTTATTCAAATAAAAAGCCGATTTCAACCAATGCTTAATTCTTCTTTGGTGTTACAGTTAAATAAGTTACATCTTTAGCCTTCATAGTCTGCCCAAGCTCGTGACTGTTTACTGTGTAAAAACAACAAACGTATCTTTACAACTTATGTTAACCATCCTAGCAGCACCAGGCGCTTTTGAAACTCTATTTTACGGGAGGGAAGAGTTAAATGCTTTCAATTTACCGACAATGATCCACTAATTGTGTAATGCATTGAATAGGGCCGTGGAAAATCAACAGTAAAAGTATGTTCATGGCTTATTTTTGATCATTATTCATATCATAATAGTTATCAGCAAGTGCGAAACAAATATTGTAGAAGAAAGTATGCGGGGAAATAAGTGATATACATAAACCTCCGTCTAAAAGCAAAGCTAATTTTTTTTATGCAAACAAAAAAATCATTGTATAAAAAAATATATATTTTGAGTTATGTATTACGTCATGCAGTCCTCCAGTATATTTAACGAATATATATGAAATCGAAAGTGTGCTAAGAATTAAAACAGTATTGAACATTGACCTTTAGTAGTAAATGATAAAACTACCGCGTGTCATACAGATATAGGCTTTCGAGATTGAAATTGACTCGTATTCAAAAATATTGGTCAAACTTTTTCAAATGCTTTTAACGATCACATATTTGATTTTTGTCAATGGCTAAATAATAGATATTATAAAATTTATTTCAATCGCCTCTCACTATTTCAAATTATATTTTTTAAATTTTAGCTACCACGACTATATGCCCAAGGTGCCGGCTACACAGGAACCTCAGACTTTTCCTTTGACCTTGCTGATGATAACTTTATTTTTTTAAATCCAGAATCCCAGCATCCAAATTGGAATTTGCAAGTAAGAACAATATTTGATAATTGTTTATGTGTATACTGGTTAACTGTAGACTCCGTGCTGAAATTGTGCACGGAGACTCTCTAGAATGGAAGTGGAGGAGATGAATAGATTATGTGTAGTTGAGTATATAACTACTTATATAAAATATATTATAATAAAATTGAATTCAGTACGAATTTTAATGGAATAGGCTATTGTCTTTATATGCAATCCATATTGAACTAACATACGTACATGAAGACATCTATTAAAATCAAAAATGTACTAGAGATCTAGTACTTAAAGAAGTGAAATATTGTGAGTTAAAAATATAATTTTATTATATATACTAATATTAATGTAGCTGTATACACAATTTAACCTATATGAGATAGATATGTTAGACTAATAATAAGAAGATAGATTAAAGTCGCGGGATTTGCAGACTGCAAAATATATGTTTATTTGAAGAATATGTCGCGGCATGTGCTTATTTATCAAGTGTAATAATATATATATTAACAATTTCTTTGTTTGAAAAGTGATCGCATCTTGAAAAATGTATATTTTTGTAATGAATATTTGATTTTCAAAGTTATTAATTGATATGTATAGGAATGTTAAGTTATGTAATTTTGATGATAAGGGATTGTGTTATAAGTATTTAGCTATTTAAATTAATTTCAAGTCAATTTTCGATCTAACATACGTATACTACAGTTCAAAGAAATTCAATAAGCTCGCAAAGCTCAATTACTTGGACATGTCAATAAATGCATTGTAAATAGATATATCAATATTTCAACTGTGTTTGACCTATATATATATTTATATTTTACATAATATATTATAATTCACATTTTTGAGGAGGAGTTATGGCGTATCTGTTTCGAAAGCCAAATTCCTGAAAGCTGTACACAAAACTCCTTAAAATAAATTTTAATTATTTGCGACATAATGTGAAAATTTATATTTTAATATTATATATTTTATTTTAAATCGTATGATCACTCTATCAGGAATGGTTTTGATTGAATGAAATATTTTCTTTATTCCAATATGTCACATTTAAAAAAATATATTTAGTGTTTGTATGTCGTTTTATGGTCATTATTTTTTATAGTTTGTATATATGCTGGTTGTATATTTGTCGCTGTAAGTGCAATATTCTATATTATAAAGATGTAGCTATTCCATTTTAAGGAAAGGTTTTGTCCTAGGCGGAAAATTATCTAAAGTTTGAATTGTGCAAAAAAGACAGTTTTAAAGATATTATTAAGTAATATACTATAATAACCAAATCATACTTCAAATAATATAACAAAAATCGAAAATAAACAACTGGAAAAGTGTTGTCAACTGAAATGATACTAGATAATAGGGAAGAAATTAATAGTGCAGAATATAGGTTCTAGAAACTTTATTTATTAAAATCATCTAAGAAAATCACAAAATTTTTTAGCATTGCAAAATTGCAACACCCATTGCAACAAACCTTAAATATGCATGCCAGCAACCCGCATATGTGGAATTTTCTAAATGAAAATATATCGACAAAGCAATAATTGTTACAGTGCGGCGCTGTCATGAATATCGGCAGCTTGATTAAATCAATTATGTAAATAATGTAAACCCGTCAATATTATTTTTTATTGATTTACAAAAACATTGAAATATATTTCGAACAAAATTTTTAATAGCAATTTTTTTTAAATTAATTTTATCGAAAACTGTGTAGCAACATTGGTATAAACTTTTATCAAAAAGCACAACCACAGCTAATAAATACAAATTCATTAATTTTTTCATCTTATTTATCAATTTCCGTATCCCAATGTTTTCTTTAAATAATTTCTAATATGTTTAATTTATTCTTTTTCTCCCAGTAATCGATGAATAAAAAATCAACGAATGTTTGCCACTGAACCAACGCACTACAATTACACATGCATCACTTTTTAACTTATGTGTTACACTTATCTTAAAGATTTTTTTAGATAGTTTTTAACCTGAACTTTACTTATACTGTGATATCAACGAGATGTTCTTTTTCATCAGCTTATGTTTTTTGATTCTATGTATACGTGGTTATTCAGATTCTGCTTCAATTATATCATTTAATACTCGTTTTAAATGTATTTACTTCTTCAGCTCATAAATATAAAAATATTACTGAACTTATTTTTTTTATACTGGCAATTCGGTTGGTTACTGCATAAGTTTTACAGATGATTATCATATTTAGGGATAAAATTAAAATCGGCGATTTTATTTTAAATCTTGTCATTTACTTTTTAAAGCATCTTTCATTATTTATCAAATAATACCATATAGCATGTACATGAGTTTGAGTACATATTTCAACATCAACAACTATTAGATAGTATTCATCGATTTAAATAAATTTAACATCTCTGTAAATTAGATTAATTTGTATAGACTACATTGAAAAATTATATATTAAATTTATATATTATGAAAAAATCACAACACAAAATTCAATTGTAACTATAATTTGTATATTCAATAGAAATTTGTTGTAAAAATTGTTCATTTTTTATTGGAAAATTATTATATTTTATACTTAATAAAACTATTTCATAGGTAATAACTTTATGTTGTATATAGTCGTATCTTACTGTTTTTAATTTCGTTGTGTTTTCATCTCTATAAAAGTAGTTTTCTTTGATATATTAATAGAATAGTTCTTAAGTATTAATACGTCTCAGATTAATCTATTTATTGTAATTGTTGTATTTAAGATATATTCTTCATTAATACAAGATACAAAAAAAATTAATTTATGGTTTGAACGACCGTATAATTATTTTTACTTGCCACTATATTTTAATCTTTACAAAATCAGTTTAATTTGTTTAGTGTTTTTAAATACATTTTACATTTATACTCTATATACTTTTTATTAGGGAATTTATTATTCTTATTAGTATTATTTTACTATAGTAGTTTTTTTATAATATTGAAATACAAAATACTATATTTAAATCCCACCAAATGTATTTATGTCTACTCATATTTTTTAAACGCCCTTGATCAACGGCTGATATGACTTTTTCGGGATATATATATATTAAGATTTAAGTTAGATTTCGATACTAAATTTAATGACTTAATTTAACATTTTCAAAAATAAACAACAAAATGATTTCTTTATATTCGTGTTACATTTATAAAAAATTGTAAAACTACTATGAAATATTCAAAGCTAAATTTATTTTAAATACATTAAAATTTATGAAATTGTCTCCACGTCCTTGTTTTGGAAAAACCCAAGGCTGGTATAATAATGTTTAATTGATGTTTGTCCACGTATCTTGCATTACATTTGTTACTTTCGGTGATCAACACAGTTAACAAAAATGCAAAAGAGAAATAGTGGGACAATTTTAATCAGTTGTCAGAATAATATAATGTGCGGGAATACGTGATGCAGAACATTTTTGTAAAATGTCAATATTTAAAAGCATGTGCCCAGACCAGATTCTCAAATAATCGAACGTCCATCAGGTGGCACAGCGTCTGTGTCCGATCTAAGTGCCTTCGCTCCAGCGGATGACACAGACACTGTGTCGGGCTTATTTATAAATGTTTAATTAATTTATAAATATAGTTTCGCTGTACGTAATATGTGTTAGTCGGGTCAATGGTATAACCACTGTATACAGGATCAGACAAAAATTGGAATTACAATTTATTTGGCTGTTGAATTTATGTTAGTGCAATTAGGTCGAGATCAATATCGTGAGTTTTATGATTCCAGGTAATAGTACAAATTATTTTTTATTTTTTATTTTTCCAGGTTAATTTTCCGAAATAGTTTATTAAGTCAGAATCTATACTTTTATCACTTAGTACACAATCCTCATTGTTCTCTATATTGTCTGAAACAAATATTTTATGGCAACACGTTCAGTCTAATGACAATCAACCACCTGAATATTTACTTAATCTTTTGGAGCGAGCAAGTCTGAATCTTACTATAGAATACGTTCACTAAAATGAGTCGATTAAAATGTATATGAAAAAATTTACTTTTTTGTATATTGTATAATATAAATTGAAAAATTGTTTTTATGGATTTTTTGTATAAATGCATGTAAAATATAGATTATAAGTTGCAAAGATATTTCCTGAATTATTGCTAACCAGTTCAAAATATCTCACTAAAATTATAAGCTGTATATGTAATATTTCGAATATATAACAAAATATACAACTTAAAAATAATAGATACAAAAAATAAATATTACTATATACCGACTCGTAAATATTTCCATGATATAATATAACTAGTCTTTCAAGTTTTGCGAACATATAAACCATAGTTATATAGAAACTTTGAATATGTTAGTTAAACCTGAGTAGAATTGGATTTGTACAAAAACACAATGCGAAACATTTCGCTCCATATATTTTACTTTAATAATTTGGCCGTCACATACACGACTTATATAGAGGACGGTAATTGGTACATTGGTCGATTGTAGTCCTCTGAAGAGAGCCATGTATTAGAAGTTACATATTATTGTACAAAGCTTGGCGTATTGTTTTGACCATTTCCAATGTTATTCGAGGTTAACTACCATACCATATGATTAATTCAAATGAGCCAGGCGTATTACACCACGTTCAGATCTCTCTTTAGTTTTCTGTACCGATTGTAGTTCTCTTCATAAGCCGTGTATTCGATTTGCTATTGATCCCATATAAACGTCATTAGAATGAATTTAAAAATAATAATTGTTATATTTATTTAAAATTAAACGTTTTACACAATTAATAATATATGTCACTTATTGCGAGTGTGCATGTATCATACATGGGCGGATGCAGCATTTTGACGTAGTGGGACGCAATCATTAAAAATGTTCTTATAGCGTATAATGTGTGTACCCCTATATATTAAATTGAGCGAATATTGTGACATACAAATATTAAATTTTAAGACAGACTTCATGCTAAATAGTGCAGCACACATAGATAATTTGATAAACATGAAACATGGAGTTTAAAATAAATATTGAATAAGGACAATTAAAAAAATTATTTAGGCAAATATATATTATATATATACCGTAATGTAAAATAAACAATGCAATAGTTAAAAAACATAAATTTTTCTATATAAAATACAATTAATGAAACTTACAGTACTGTGCAAATTAATTGCAACCCCAGTAAATTTTTAAGATAATTTTAGATTAATATGAGATAATTTATTTTATAACAAGTAATTTATTTAAAGCATAATTACAGTACCCATAGCTAAGATAAAATATAGTTTAAAAAAGAGTTCCAGCGTACAAGAAAGTTTCAATATCCAGTGTAATCTCCCCTAGCGCGACTGAGTTTGGCGACACGATTTGGCATTGTTCTATAGGTATTTTGAATCATCCTTATAATGTCAACTGCTGCAATCAGTTCATGGCGGGTAGTGTAGGCACGCTTGTGGACCTTGAATTTGAGAAGCGACCAGATATTCTCAATGATATTCATGTCTGGT
>JAUZND010002091.1:0-13076 GCA_034780555.1 Coelogynopora nodosa
CGATATACTCGTGGCTTCGCCACTCGTACATTCTGATCGTTTAAATGCCTCAATACAGGTAGTTATTGTATACTTATCAGCCTACTTAGCTACATTGTATATTGCCAATTGATTTTTAAGATTGATAAATTTTAATTTTACCAACAATTGATTTATAATAATTTTGTTTGAATTTAAAATATTTTCACATATTGGAAATATGAGTCCATAAATTTATAATGCTTTTATTAATTTTATTGTGTTCAAGGAAGTTATAATAAATGAATTATTTATAATTGAAGTTTTAACTATCAGACTTATTTTTTTATAATAATAATATATTTATCGTAATATATTAACGTAAAAAAAATCAATATTATTTATTCTCCGCCGGAGAATTTTCAATTATTTTGCAAAAGTTGATTATTAAATAATTATAAAAGTATTTAAAAGTTTAAAACTTTCAATGAAGAAAGCAATAACAATAGACTTTTAAAATATTGGTATTTTCAGGCAGAAATGTCAATAAACTAAGGCTGCGTTACCAAAATAGAAAGTCTATATTTCCAGCGATTTAAAATTATTCTTAACTGTTAATTTTATAAGGTAAAGTATGCAATATTTAAATATTTATATTAATCCCGTGGATTCCAAATTATTTTTTATTCAAATCAATATTGCAAAGTTTCAATTCATATGCGCAAACATATGAACTGAAATGGAACGTTGCAAACAACTTTAGACATATTATACAAATTTGAATAAAACGTAATTGTTACACTTATCCAGGGCAGTTTTTCACATTCTACAAAATTACAGTAAACAAGTAACTATTGCGTTTGAATGAGGCAACCTTTTTATTAAAAATTAATTTAAGAAACGCGATTAATTTGAAAATATATAATACTTTTATGTTCCTTTGTTAATCTCAAATTTTGTTCATAAAGTTAAAATTAATTATCTCATGCTTTAAATTTAAAGTTTTTCGCGGGCTATTTACAGATGCCAAATGTTACTCAAAAATATTTTGTCAAAAGAGGCAAAAATAAGACAAAAAGCGGAACATAATTTAGAAAAAAAAGGGATTTGGCATATATTTCATTTTAATTGTTCATAACAGATACTCAAAATAATATATTTGTCATATAAAACAATTGAATATTTTTAGCTTATGACATTCATTTCTTCACGGCCTATGTAAGGATACCTAATTTGAACAACTCTAAACAAAAGGAGAACCGTTACACGAAAAGCATAACTCAATTTAAGAAAATTACGTTTTTTATATACAGTTATTATAGAAATCATACTAAATTTCATTGTAAAACATTGCGTAAATAACACCGTAACGCAATACGCTAAACATATTGTTTTAATAAAACACGTTTGTTAATATATAGCATTTATCTAACTATTCTCTGGAGATCTACTATTTATTATCGGTAGATTCTGAGCGTTTATTCTACTGAAATTAAATAAAGTATGCTGGCAATGCAAAAAAATTGTGATTTCTGAGTTACATAAGGAATTGATTAATCAACTTTTGAAAAATAAATCGAATGTTTCGCCGGTGAATAATTTATATTGATTATTCAGGCGGAGAATAAATTATATTGATTTTTTTACGTTCTATAAATATTTTATTGTTCTCTATGTCGGATAAAATGATCAGAATCTATGAGCCTACGCTCATAGATTCTGAGCATTTATATCCTTCATAGAGTACAATAACGTACAATTATTTGTACTTAAACCTACTTTTTAAAATGAAATATTTTAATTTGAAAACAATAACATATTTTTACTTAATAACAATCAGATCTTCACGGGCGATTTACTGATGTCAAAAGTTGCTACGAAATATGGTATTAAGAGGAACAATAACGCAAAAAATCAGAACACAAATTACTTGAGTTTTAATTGACACTCTTGCTTAAAAGTATGAATGCTTAAAACTAATTTTCAATTTAAGTTAATTTAATATTTAAATATTAAGCCTAATTGTTATGCTTATTATGTAATATTAAATATATTTCGCAAAACTTTTCATTAAACAATAACTATAAGAGAGCTGCTAGTTGTCAGCGTTTTATAATAATTCTATATACATCTTATCACGGGCTTTCAATTCATCAATTTATATCACAGGCTATCAAGTTCATCCATCACATTAAGTATTATCACGGGCCTTTTTTGTTGCCCTTTACCTTACTTCCCTTGACAGCCTTTGCCTAAGTTCTGTGAAATTTATAAAGTGCTATCACGGGCCTACCCCATCCCCTCCTTTCCCCACCTCTCATACAACGTCTCACAGCACCTACCCCACACACCTCCCCCTCATATCCCTCTTTTCCCTCCCAATCCCCTTTTCAAACCTCAATCACATACCCCATTCCTTCACTTCCCCCCTCCCCCTCCGAATTACGAAACTTTTGTAAGTGAAGATTCTTTCAAAGAGAATCGACGGAGTAACCCCAGAAACAATATTTTAATGTCTGACATTTTTGGAAAGTTATTGTTGACAACGGAGTAGTTTTTAAAAACCTGATATTTCAAAGGTATAGGCGTTGCGAAAAATAAATATTAGAATGTTATTGAAAATATAAGCCATCTTTAAAGCATTGTATATATTCAGTCAAATCTTGTCAAAGCCGAAATAAACTATCCATGAAAATGATGTCGTGAGCGTTTCTAAAAAAACATTAAAGTTTAAACAAAAGAGTAAATTGTGTAGCTCACAATCATTTTATTTTTACATAATACTTTGTATGATATCTAAATTAGCGTTGTTCATTAAAACTGGCTTTCAAAATCTTGATTACAAAATTGTTTGCTACTAAAATTTGATGTTCAAAACGTATTATATAGAATATCTATAGAGTTAACAAGAAAATTTAAAATTATTATTAAAAATTGTTTGCGAGTTTGACACGTAACAGTTAATTTATTATATAAAGCAATATTGTTTATTAAAGAATGTTAATGCAGAATATCTGAATTTTGGAGAACGATATGGGGCAAGCATTTGTGGAAACTTAGTTAATTTGTTACTATTATTTAATAATAAATTATATTTAAATCCTATAATAATTTCCTATCGTATTTAAATTTAATTGTTGATTTATAAACAATCTTGTTTTATGATTTATGTACTATTCATATATTTAAAGCATACCTATATAAGTTATATACTATTATATAATCACTTCATGACATACAAATGATTAGAACTTCTCCAAACATTAATTTGCAGAAAGGTGTCGTTAACTACTTCAGGAAAACAAGATAAGGATAGTGTTGGACAAAAAGCCAAGCAATGTCAACTATATTAACAAAGAACAGGACTATTCTGCACTTTGATGTAAATTGACGTAAAATAAATTTATGTTATCAATTAAAAACGTTGTGGATGAAATTGAAGTCAAAAATATTATTCATTCTATTTCATATCGAACTGCTCAACTGCGTTATATTCGAAAAGTAGATAATGTTTTGCCGAGAAAAATAAACTTGTAAAACTAATATTTTGTAAATTTGGCAGAAGAGATCAGAAATAACTTCAGCATATAATATATGTTCAACAGACGTGACAGTATAATAAAGAAATACTTGTTTACTGAATTTTAGTGTACAATATCCTTCGCATTTAAACGATTTTTGCATGTGTGTTCTAGTCGTATATATAATATGTTATTGTCATACTATTTAATATTATACATAAATATTATTTATTTAAACACATTATAAATTGTAAATTATTTTTACTGTCTTATATGAATTATACTGTTTTTTTCATTAAATGCCGCTAGCATTACCAATTGAATATCGTTTTATTAGCATGTAAATATATACTGTTCAGTAAATTCTAATATATCGTAGACTCATTTTAATAAATATTTATACAGCTAAAATTTCAAATATCAAAACAAAATAATTTAGATACAAATTAATTTTGAATTCAAAAAGTTATCTTTAAAAATTAATGTTGCGAGCTTTTCCTATTTGAGAAACTTCTACGTTAGACCTCAATGAGTTATATATAAACTATATTTAATTATATATAAAGAACATAAGTAACGATGATTCCAGAACGTTTGATTATTGCAATTTAAACAATTTAGTACACGTTAGTTTATATTAATTATTAAAATGTCAAATTTATTTTACGAGAGTTATCGTGTTTTGGCCTCAAAGGTTGTATCTCGGTTTAGTACAAAATAACAGCACCCTGTCTTCGTATAATTTTATTATTGAATAAATGACAGTACTTTTTTCCAATAAATAAATCATATATTTATACTGTTGGATAATATATATACTCCTTATTTAAGCGTTATAATAGTCAAAATGTTGTCATAAATTATAATTAATCTGATATATAGAAACAACAGATATCAAGAACTATACTTCACCTTAACAAAATGTACGTATAAATAAATGGATAATGTTTATGGAATTCTCCACCCAAATGTATAACATGAGTTAGGTATATAATTATTATTAAATATATTGAAAAGTTGTGTCTGACATTTCACTAATGGAACACAAATATAATTATCTATTTGATTATTAGTCAATTCTATTGATGAAAATACACTCGATTGATTTTGGGGATTTCTTCTGACATTCAAGTTTTCAATATATTCAGTCTAACAGCGTCTTCCAGCTGAAAAGAAATTGACAAGTTGTCTAAGATTATATTTGTATTGCTTTAAATGTAATTATTTGGAGAAAAATTTGAATAATTAATTTAAAATACAGAATACTCTTAGTTTAATTTAATTTTTAATTATTTTTAAACCCATGTTTGAACTATATTTGTTTGAGCAATCCGTTCAGAATTTTTTAATTTAAAACTTTAGTTACTTTTCAATTTCAATTCAATTGGATAGTGATCGCTGACATCCTTGGCCTGAAACAGTAAAATTAAAATAAGATATAATTTTGTGTGACTATCAACGACATATATATACGTCATCACAGCTACACTTAATAGTTAATATTTATACATAAATCAGTGAAACATGCAGTCATAATTCTAATATTCGAAAAAATACTTTTAAAAACGAAATAATAGAATTTATTTTAATTTAAGGTTAGTTTAGGATATTTGTTTAAAAACAAATATCATATAAATTAAACAAAGCGTAGATTACATTTTTTAAATCAAGAAATTCAATTGAAACTTAAAGAAACGAGTAATTAATTAATTAAACACGACGGCGAATAAAATTGTTGGAATTATTGTGTTAAAACATATTTGAGACATAGTTAAATACATAGACATACGTAACAAATACCTGGCTATAACTATGACCTTGTTGCTGTATTTATTAGGTATTTTCATAAAAAAACTATTTTTTTATCAGTTTCTTTAATTTTTTAGTTGAATGCTATAATTTTTATCTTTTTATCATTTTTAGGTCTACACATTTTTTTTAGATTTAATTCAATAAAATATAAAAATATTATAATAAATTAATGCAGACTTATAGCTGTAAATTATAACCACAAGAAAAGTGGGGGAAGAGAGAACTATATATATACCCGACTGTAATAAGTTAAGTAAGTATAAATATAATGTATTGATTTATAATTAAATACAGTTATTTCTGTTAAACGTTTTGTTATTTCTTCAAAGTTTAATCAGATAAAAAGTATTCAACAGAATTTTATTCCATTTAACTTACTAAAATTGCTAAACCTATTAAAACGATATCAGTTAAAATTTAAGTCAACCTCTGAACTACAAAATTGAACAAAATTATGACATAGTTATTAAAAAAATATTGATACCATAATTTATTTCAATAAGGTTACCTGCTCTGATGAAAGTTTATAAGCAGCATCGTAGTTGAAGATATTAACAGTTCCAGGACAAACTCTGGATATTAAATCTTTCCCCGTTGCGATAAATCTGAAAAATTACTTGTCTTATGAGGGTCACTTTTGAAAATAAATAAAATTATATAGATCTAAACAAGAATACAAAGTTCTGTATAATTGAATCCTTTGAACATCATCTATAAGTATAATTGGATAACATAATTCTGCTTACATACATATGGTTCCATGTATATCATATAAATACTTGTAGTCTCAACGTACATGATGAAAAACCACTTAATTTTATAAAACGAGTAGTCATAACAGTTTGTATTGGCTTGCTTAATGTAAAAAATTTAATGAATAGAATATGTTGTATCCAATTGATTTATATAAAATTGTCCAAAATTCAATTATATACATATTATACAGTTATATATTACATATTACATACATCTTTACAGATAACTATTTCAAATTCGGCTCAAATTTACTCGGATTGAAAGTATTATTGTAGATATATTCATGTTCAATCATCATTGTAGACCTATACATCTTTAATATATTATATAGCGTAACATAATACACTTTACATACGACGGACAGCCTTGAACACTTGTGAAAAATTTTACAATCTTACGAACTAAAATACTTACTAGAATTGATTATTAAACAGGCAACATATTTGTATGCAACACACAATGAAACAAAAAAAGCAACTTTCTATCAAACTAACCAGCTTAACCTGTTTAATCAAGCTTAAGCGCCATCCTATAAAAATGTTTTCACTCTGTAATTTATTTTTGTTTTATTTTAATTTTAATTAATTAATTTATTATTTATTTATTAATTTATTTTAATTCTTTTTAATTAATTTTATTTTAATTTAATTTAAATTTATGTTTGTATACTGGAAATGCCTACTTAATGAATATTATCTATTATACGCGATGATACAAAATCAAACATATTTATTCCTATTGAAATTAACCACTATATAGGGTTATATAAACCCACTGACAAGTTTACAGTAAGATTTTTTTACCATTCACTAATTATATTTTAGCCGTATTGACAATATATATATATATATTTATTTAATTAAGTTACTTATTTTAAAAATCAAACATTTAAAGGTATTATAATCTATAACATGATAATCGACTGCACTACATAATAATTTCTCATGAAAATGATTATTGAACAAATGGTTAGTGTAAAAAACCAACAAGGACGTTTAAATTGTTGCCCTTACTTTGTTTTACATTAACATTTACTGTTGTAGATTGTTATATGTTTATTAACCATCAATTAGATCCACTATATTAAATCAAATTAAATGAAAACCTTATTGAAATTAGATATAATTTTAACTGAATTTATATTATTAAACTAAAATATAGTTTTTTTTAAGATAATTTTCATTGTGAAAACTGTGTTCACTTTTCTGATTATTTGATGAATTAATTAGCAGACGAAAATTAAATTTTAATCTTATTAATTTCTATAACCCGTATCTCTGGAGTCACCTGTCGTAGGCACAGTTGCTTTTACCCGTTGTAGTGTCGACTTTCTTGTTAAGGAGCCACACATAGCTGGTGTCTTGTGTCAGTTTCAACAACTTGTTTTTCTTGTTTGATAGATAAGAACAGTCTGCGTTTAGATCTCCCGCGATCAGGATGTTCTGTATAACAGACGGAATGAATCCAATAATTTTAAAATTGTCTTAATAAAAGTTTGTTTTGTAATTACATAGATAAAAATTTAAATAATATTAATATTAATGATATCACAAAATTAGAGATTTCGATAATAAGAGCTTAAATAACTATAATTATTAAATAGATCAAATAATTTATAAAAGTATTTTGTATATTTATACAATAAGTTTAATATAAAAAATAGGTTATTTAACGAAAATAACTTTATTTTCATATCAAAATTTTGTTTTTTCCTTAACGCAAAATAAGAAGATAATTAAAGTTTCGGACGAAAAATAGAGATTTTGTATTGATTTATAGTTTTATTTCATAGTGTTCACTATACTTCATTTGACTACAGATAACTGTGCAAAAGAAAAACCACAATAAAACTTAAAGTTTTATTTCTTATTTGACATAATTATGTACTAGATGTTTGATTTATCCATTAAACAATTTTAACTTGGAAAAATATAGAGAGTAAAACATCAAACATGTTTAGTTAGTAAATAAAAAGGTGAGAAAGCTATACTGATAAATTGAATAAAATCAATGGCTATAGGGGTATATTTACGTTATGTTAAATATATGCAAATTTGGGCTTATATTCAGAAAAAAATTAATGTTCCCTATTTAAAACCACAATTCGGATATTATAACTATTCTTAATCAACATTTGGAAAAAGTGTCATAAAATAAAATAAAATTTAAATTAAAGATTACAATTTAATGACGCCATTAGTTAAGATAGGTAATTTTAAAATAATTTAAATTTAATTATCTTACCAACCAATTAATATTATTTATTAATATTACATATTAAGCTTTTTTTTAATATGGTGTAATAAATACGAGAATTACAATATTGAAAACGGCCATACTTATTTTAATAAAAAATGTTTTGACATATATGTTAAACACAAAGTGTGGATTAGATGTCACAATCAAAACTATATTAATGATGAACGTAAATAATTACTGACATAACAAATTAAACTATTAAAAAGCTGTCACTGACGTTAAACCACATTACAAAGTTACTAAAAAATATATTCAAATGTGAAAAATTGTTAATGGTCCATTAGTTAATATGTCAGATTAAACATTGAAATACTTTCTGAAATACAGTCAAGGAATTATGTATGTGATTTTAACCACCTCACCTCCTTGGCTATTCTATGGTGATTGTTTTGTTTGGTCATTTTACAATTAATATATTTTTAAATGTCGATTGTATGTGTTCACAGATTATATTTTCTAAAAAATAAAATTGAAAAGAATATTTTCGAAAATATCTTTATTTTTTTTTAAATATATGTAAAAATCTTTATTAATGTGTATTATGAAAATATCTCAAAATATATTAAAAGATATAAGTTTCGGAATTGCGATATTGTTTGTAAAAAAGTTTTAATTTACAATTTTTTCGTATGTGCATTGCAGCATGTTATATTAACGGTATACGGAAATTGATAAAAAAAGAATTCTTATTTGAATAATGTTGATTAATAATTAATTAAGATAATATTTATTAAGATATATTAATTTAGATAATTATTAATTAATTATTTTTTCATTATTGATTTGTTCAGTTTATGGCTACGGAGAAAGGTGCAACTATTAATAAATAATTGTTGATCCTTAATGTGGGTGGATGAGCTTAAAATATAATATTCATTCTAATAGCTTTAACCATTCAAAGCATAATACGTTGTTTTAAGCGTTACGAATTAACACGTTATACATATCTGGGCGATACGAATAATATTAGGGTAGCTATTTCTACGAAAGATAAAATACAGGTTTGAAAAAGGTGATCGAAATAATAATTATAAACAATATCATAAGTGTAATATATATATATATATGATAAAAATGATGACATTTAAAAAAATATATATAAATATTTTCATTATTTCAGAACTAAAATTTATTGAAATTGATGTGATTATTACTATATTTATAATATGGTATTATTTATGATTCTAAAAGGGTGCAAACGGTTGTAAAGTAATACATTTGTTATAAAATTGTCACGAAATGTAATGTAATGCATGTTTTTGAAGATGTCTGCTTGATTTGTCAGAAGATTCCATAATATTTCTTATTTAATAAAAATATTTATATGGTGTTGAAAATAATTTATTTCCAAATAGTCGACAGTAAAAAAAATAGAGTTTATTATATAATAAATAAATATATAATAAATACAGATTATTAATTTTTTTAAACAATAGATTCCAATGCTTCTTCCTGGTGCCCTGGAGCGTTTCGATGCCATATATATGAGATATGACCTATTTGATACCTAAGATAAAATGGTATGTTTTGCACAAAGATTTGTGTCAAAGTTCAAATTTGTAGTTAAGCTTTCGAAATAGCTTATCCTAGAGGATAAGTCTTAAAAAAAGTTTTAAAACGAATTGTGATCTCATCCATAAAATTATTTTTAATATAAAATATGAATGTACATTAATTATAGTTAAAATTAAAAAATCTAAAACAACTATGCTTACATCAGTTTTCAGAGCTTTTTTCGCATCTTTAACAGCATTTACCATATCATCCATTTCAGTCACAACATCACCCGGTGAAATGTGAACTCCAAGAATTGCAAACTTTGCTTTAATAAGTGGAATAAATAAAATTTGATATTTTTAAACAATAATTGCATTTATATATATATTTATATAAGAAGATTAAAAGTAGAAAAATAGAAAATTAAATTATTAAAGAAGCATTTTGAAAACTAGATTATTATATTATTTGACATAGTTGATTATTCTATTAATATTTACTAAATTGAAACGCATATCTAGAAGTATTACATAAATTCTAAATTAATAGAGCTACTAATAAATTATGATAGTAAATAACTTTATAAGCTAATACAACAAAATGTGTCAGTTAGATAAATATGAATAGTAAAACAAAAACTTTTTAGGTCTCACTTAAACAACATGGACAAATATTTATAAAAAAATTAAATCAATTTTTTTAATCAAATATTAATTCAATTTTTACAGTTTTCCGACTACATTAATATTAATGGAATATTTTTAGGTATTTAATATAAACATATTTTTAGTAAAACCACTGTGATACCATATAAATATGTATTCCGCACATTTTACATATCTAAAGACATCAAAAAATGAGGATTGTTACACAGTTACTTCATTAAATTTTTAATTAATTAAAACGTCAATTTATAATAATCGTAATTTAAACACTTTTATATTCAATATATTAAACATTTTAGCTGTAAACATTAACATGACGCAAATATATGAAGTTCTATATATAACAGATATTTATTATTTCAATTATTTGAATTGTTATTTCAATAATTCACATAATATTACCCCTTTTCTTTTGAAACAGTACACCAAATGGTTCTCTTTCAAAGACATCATCAGGATCAGAATACTGAAATGTTTTCAGTGCTTTCACGGCACGAGGTCTAAAAAAAGTAAAGTATATACATTAAAAAAAATTACTAAGTAGTTGAAAAAATCATGGATAAATCATAACAATTTGAACACATTTAGAAATTGTCACTGAGGTTATAAAAAACATTATTAAAACTATTTTAAAAGAAATCGTCAAGCTTGTGACTCTATGTTGATTATTGTTATCTGATAAATCTAAGTATTGATGTAGCATACTATCAGCAATAGAACTAGGCCCTATATTCTATCTACTATGTTATTATAAAATGTGGTTTTATTGGATTTTTAATTCGGTTGCATTAAAACATGTTTCCAGTTACATTATATAGTTACAGCCATGCTATATATATACAGAGGGTGATTCACAATTTTCCAGAAAATGTATATGCAAATAACTATGTCATGTCCATGCAAATTTTTGGAACATTCCTATGCAAACAAATTTGTTTGTGGCTATATCATAAATTTAAGCATGTATGTAGCAACTATAATAAATTGATGTATTATATATTATATAGAATAATACGTATATATAAAAGAATATATAGCAAATATAAATGTATGGTACTCTATGCTATGGTCTATATCATAAATCTATCGATAGAAAATTAAAATAAACATCGTCATAACGAGCATATGACGATGACACTGATGACACGATGACACGATGACGATGACGTTGCTTCTTGTTGAAAGAAGCAGCTTATTGTCCACAGAAGCAATAAATTGTTGATAAAAACAGGTAGTTATACTTTGACACCTCTCGGCCACCATAGTTAGCATGGAAAAATATTATATAATAGTGAAGATTAAGATCACAGCATGGTTTTTTACTTTGGGTAATTTAGAATTTTAAATATAGCATGAACGCTCACAAATAAATTAACACAGTGGAATTAGAAAGGCTAGTTTTTGGAAATTGGTTCCTTATCATCACACACAGGACACACACAGGAAGAAAGATAATAGCATATGACGATGACACCAACAAAACCAACAAGACGTTTGTCAGAAAAAGTGTGTTTATAGCAATCCAGGAAATATTAACAGTAAAATAAATGTTAACTATTGATCTACGGAAAATTCGAATCAAAGTATGTGCAATCATGGCATGACCCTTTTTTAATTGTCTGGAAGTGCATTGTCTACTCAGGTGTGCTCTGCTTTGATATCAGTCGATGAACAATGTATGGTGATCGATGCAATCGCTAGCTTCTGCTTGCTTCATAAAAAAGCTACTACCATACTTTAGCCTACATAAAAAATTGCTCATCCAAATAGATAGAGCATGATGTCATGACGCAGTCCATGTAAGAAATACTCTGGATTTGATTTGATATGAGTCTCGTCTCCGTTATCGATTTTATCAACCTTGCAGGTATCAGTTTTACTCATTAGAAGCTTTGGAGGTGAGAATCCAGCAGGAAATAAAATGACATTCTACTTGAGATGTTCAGAAGTACTTTACCTTATTTTCCTTAACGTATTAAGCTATTGGAGGCTGATGGAGGATTATTTGTGATAATACTCAATTTACGATTTTGTACGCAATTGCATCGCATTTTATGGGCTGTTAAATTTTTTAAAATCTATTTGTGTTAACAAAATAATCAAATCACATAAATTAATAAATGTTCAGGAAAATTATGAGTCACTCTGCATGGGTCTACAGCATTAATACTACATTTACAATCAATGGTACACATAAACGTATTGTGTTTATGTTAAAGAAGTTGCGCTGTTTCGATATTATGTTACTTTAAAGGACACCCATTAAAGTTATTCAGTTAATAAAACTGTAATGATTACAGTTGCTTAGCAACTACATTATAGTTTTATTTCCAGTATTATTTGAACGATCATATTGATAATTTCAAGGTTTTATGCATAATGTTATCATGTATAGATATATAACTCCAACTTGTGAATACAATGTGAAAATTATTTTGAATAAATTAGTGCATCTATGAAATTATAATTCTGGTAGGATTACCTTTTTTAATCATTTTAAAATCAACATAATAAATAATAATAATAATAATAAAAAAGTGTATATTTGGTTGAGAATGGGAATCGAAAAACATAATACGGTACAGGAAAGATAATGTACATAGGAAAA
>JAUZND010002092.1:0-13075 GCA_034780555.1 Coelogynopora nodosa
GGCTCAGCATTGATTATTTTTTTTCGAATTTATAAAAACCAGTATAAACTTTTAATCATATTATAACTATATATTGCCTACATAATGCTATACTATTAAAAGAAATATATGTAACTGTAAGCATAATAAAAATATCTAGCTTCGTTTAATATTTTTCACAATTTTAATATAGTGAAACTACCTAGTCCTAATATGTACGTCTGTTAAATCACTTTATTTGCTATACTCAAAAACAAAAATTACAGTATCGGGATAGACTTGACGAATAAATATACTACATTTGCTTACAGTAGTTTTTTTCCCTCATTTTGATTAATAAATAGAACATTTTTAAATAAAAAATGTTAGATTCAGTATTTTTAATAAAATTATTTAATAATTGTTTCTGCAATATATATATATTTTTTTTAAATTTTCTGTGACTCATTCGATTAAATTTTCTTATAGACTCGGTAAATACTTAAGTTATGCAGACTTTTATATATATGAATAATATATTATCTAAGTAACGTGACCCTTAATTATAGAAAACATTTTAATACAAAATCGGAAATTCTCAAATCTGTTATATTTTATAGGTTTGGTTAGTTTCGGTATATAGTTCTGTTTTTTAATGTTTTTTGTACTAAATTATATCTGTAAGATTTTACTACTAACAGTAGCAATTTATAATAAATATTATTTACTATCGAATAACTAAATTCAGTTGACCCGAAAATTTGCCAACATTTTCAATTTGGGTTTATTAGATTTATATCTCTGCCTAAAACTGAAGACTGATTTTACTTTTCATCGATGTAGATTACATGTTTTGTTACGTAATTGGAATTTTGCGTCTGGTAGTATATAGTAGTATATAGCAGCTTTTAATGAAGCGCTAACTGTATTCGTTACTGATTGGAAAATTTTATTTGTTTGTACACCACAATAATTTTCTATTTTCTATTAATGCATTGCTTATCTAATTTATTAGTTAGCTATTTCTGGGGACTAAAGAAAAATCAAAATATCTATTTTTAAGATCCCATGTGCCGCACATTAATGTGATTTTAAACGATTTTACCCGATTTCCTTTGAAAAATTGTGAAACATAAAATGTTATTCGTTTGACCTATTAATAAAAAATAGAAGTTAAGGGAAGAATATAAATTCTCTATAAAAACAGGTTTAATAAAATTGATGTAATTTGTACTTTTATGGATATTTATTAATTTCATAGGAAATAAACTAACTGAATGATGTAGTCCCTTGCTAATTCAATATATTTAATTTACTAAGACTTTTATCTTTATTACTGAAATTTTTTTCATCGTCTCAGCTCACTGAAACTTACAATCTATAAAGCTAAAAAGCAATTGCTACAAAATTCAATTTATATGCTTCAATATTACTACGTAACTGTCTGACAGACTTGCCAAGTAACCTGATTTCATCGGGACAGTCCCAATATTATAGCAGATGTACCGATATTTGTAAAATCTGATTGTTGAAAATTTTTATATGCTTTTTCTATAGTTTTCATGCTGTAAAATTCCAACAATTGGGCGCTTCGCGCGATTGCATTTTACACAGTCTTTTATAATTAAACAATCCAAGCATTCTTAGCTATAAAACACAAAAAAATTCAGCTATGCGCCGATTTAGAGGCTCGTCTACTCGCCACTGGAGATAATACAAATGTATTATACAAATAACCGATTTCGCTTATTGAAAGGTTGGCAGGTGTCATTCGACTATACATATATACCGAGTTAATATACATTTCGAACTAAGCAATATAATAAGCTATATAATAAAGAATATGACAAATTGTACACTGATAGAAATTAAACTATAATTAAAGAAATGAAACGTTATTAACTCATAATTTTGTTGTTGTTTTAAATAGCTCACCCAACGTGCATGGGTTACTGGACAGAACTAGCCAATCGTGTTCGCGAATTTCCCTGGCAATGTCCAAAATGTAAAACCTGCTCCATTTGTAACGATTTTGGTGCGGATTCGGTGAGTTTTGTAAACGAAAGTATTTTACGTTGTTTCTGATTTTTGTAAGAAATAACTGTTTTTAAAAATAAAATTATAATTACTGTGTATACTTCAAATACTCTATTATACTGTAATTATTTAGTATTCTAAATTGTACTTTATGCAGAATGCCTTTACTGGTGTGCACAAAATAAAATATAACACCCTACTATATTGTGTGTGCACTAGGATTATATGGTAAATTATATTTAGAATAATTATGTTAACCCTATATAAATAGATAAGACTTCACTATAACTTATATATATAATCTACCAATGTGTACCAATAAAATGTACCAATAACAATTTTGTTTAAAATTTAGTATAAAAGTATATATTTAAATTTTTTAATTAGTTTATTAAATAAAAATGTCAAACATGTCAATCAGATTTATAGGCTAGTCAAATTGTTTAATAAAATTATATTTATTCGTCGAACAAGCTTTTTTCCCTCAGTTACCTCCTATATGGGTATTGCAATAAAAAATGTCATACTTAAAAAATGCTGCCATTTCGATCGCTCTAAAATGAGAATAAATGTTCAAAGAATCTAATAAAATAAAATAATATGCTTCAAAATTTATAGTTAAACACTCACCATTCTACATTTTAATACCTAAACTATTGGTGGTTATTTTTAGTAAAAGTTCTGTTAATTTACATATATGAGCATTATTGTTACAATTTTAAATAATAGATGTGTGTTTAACGTATACTTCGAATACCATAAACACTGTAAAATATTTTACCTTTTTTTTTTGTACTTCACACAATTTTTCCGAAAAAATATGTACGAAAAAACTTTAATATGTTATATTTATAGTATTTACTTCTAAACTAGCCTATATACGGTACTGTACTATATATTATCAGAAAATTAGATATGTAACTGCTGAATCCATGCCAATTGTATGTAATATATATTTGACAGATGAATACACAATAAAAAATGGAACGATGAAATCAATAACTCCTCAGCAATTAAATAATTGAGGACAAAAATATTTGCCGCTTTTATCAAAATATTTGTTTTAGTCGTTTAAAATTAAAGTTAATTAAAATTAAAAAGAAAGTTTGTTCAGAGTTGAAATTAATTGATCTGATTAAGTATTTTCTTTCTGAATTTATAAATAGTGACAAATTATCGATTATGTGACTACTTACGAATTTATACAGAAAATGCGACAAATTTTGTTGTGGACATTTAATTCCACAGTATTTAATTTATACTGCTAATTTCTGGATAAAAGTACACATTTAACTATTTATATGATAATAAAAGTTTTTATAGTGGCTGATTTCGTCATTAATTTAATTTTGATTATGAATTCATCGGTCAAACATATATTAAATACAATTTAGATCATAGGTTCCCATTTTGACTTGCTCCAAATTACCTCATTTTGGACCTAATTTTGTTATCGCAATACCTATAGTCGTATAACGATCCTCTATTTTAATACTTTTAAGCAATCGTACTATTATAAAGTTATCTGTCTCTGGATATATTTAAATACTTTTACATTGTATATATGAAATAGACGTCATTCACTTTATGGCTAATCCATTCAATAATTTTCTCAATTATACTGCGACATGAATCCATTACATCTGATGCTACGCAGAACAGTACATTTTTAATAACCGTTATTTGGATTAAAGATATCGTGTTGGCCATCAATCCAGAGAATGACCGGTATATTTGGCAGTGGACATTTATTTACAGTTTTCCCGATGAAAGTGAGGAATGTTCCACCAACTAAACTATTATCAAGTTACGAAAAAACTTTATATGAAGCTAAAAAAAAGGTTTATGAAACTATTCTGTATCAATTTCAATGTGAATTGTCTTTGTTGTATTAGTGTTTCGCAGTCAATTTATTAAATCAAATTTCAACGCACTAATTTTTCTGTATACTGTAGGCCCTTATTGTATATACTTTCATAATATTGTAGGCAATGTGTAACTGATATACAATGTATCTTAATTGTCATGACTTAATTATATTTAACTGTTGCGTTTTATACATTGTTACTATATTATTATATATTGATACCTGAAGATGCTCAATGACTGGACGAAAGCACTCGTCCCATTAAATTAATATAATTATCTTTTAAATTGGCATTTATTTTGTTTTTTTAAAAGCTTAACACTCGTCTAACTCTATCATTACTGTTTGTAATTTGTGGATTAATCCCATGTATAATTTTTTATCCTAATCTGAATCGAGTTCAGATTTGATCCAAATAAATGCCAAACATTTTAAATCATCGAATTAATAACAATGTTGCTTGTGGTTTTTTAGCAAATCATATAATAGTTTTGTATGGATTAGTAACCTCTACCCTCAACCTCTGAGTAAGTAAAGAGGTTTCACAATTTTTTTCACAAATTAATTTATACGTATTCATTTAAAGTGTAATCAAACAAGACTTATTGTAATTTGTCTCTAACTATGTATAGGTATACTTTACGAATAAATCGCTTTATTTTGTTCAATTATAGTATAATATAAAAATTCGTGTTTGTTTTTAGTAGACAAATTGTAACATTTTGTACGACTTAATATTTTTGGTTTTGAAATTCAAAAAATGCATTGTTTATTTTCATCATTGCATGCAAATTCAATAAAACTCTTAATTTGGAAAATGTGTTATAGTTTTAATCTCCTGATGACATTTTTTGTTCAGGTAAATAAATAAGTAATAATTTATTAAAACTTCAATGAAATATAAGTGAGTCGAAACATTTTATTATCCAAAACACATTCTAAGTATATATACTCAAAAATAAATGTGCGCCATAAAATATACGTTATATTCCACTGACACCTTTCATGTGTCAACATATCACAGAACGAACTTCTAATCTGTGATTCCTGCGATCAAGCCTTCCACCAGTCCTGTCACAGCCCTGTTTCCCAAGAACAGCTCTCTCCTGATGGCTCCTGGATGTGCAGTCAGTGTCAAGCGGACGCCGGGGACTCCATGCCCGCTCATACCAGCTCCAACTATGATTTTCAAAATCATAGCGACCAATCACAGCCAGGCTCTTTTCAAATTGATTCTTCGCATCATCCTCTTAATGGGGGATCCATGGAAACCAATCAGTCGATATTTTCTGAATCTGATGTGTAAGTTGGAGGATGATTATTTTTTATCTTCATTCCGTAAAATATTTATTCATTCGGAGATTATAAATATTCATTAAAATTAGCATTTTTGTTTAATAGAATTAAATTTTGTTTTTATTATGCAAGTTTGACGGATTTTTTACGTTTTAAAATCAATAAAAAATCTTCTGAAAGTCCTAAACCTCATAACAAAAATTGACTTGTAATACCTTCATTACTTGGTCTTTACTTTAGCTGTAGTCTTTCTCATTGTGACTCCCAGTTTAGCATGTTCCACGTTCATAACTTAACATAAGATTTGATCATTTTGTATGCCTGTTATTATGTACAAGAAAACGATCGGATTGGTTATGTTGTCTTTGTTGTAGTCTGGTTGTTTAGATGTTAGTTTGTACAAATACTTTCCAAAACCTGTGTTTTGTACTCTACTTTCCAATTACTTTGACTGCTTTTACATTCTTTAACTCAATTTATGCCATATATGTTTTTTGTGTTTTTTCTTTATCTTACCTATTTTAAAAATAGTTTTGTTATAAGTTAAGTCTATTATTTTATTTAATAGAATAATATAAGAATATAAACTTTTAATAATTTTAACATTAATAAAAGTGTATGATATATTATAGTTATAATTTTAGGATACATAATAAGTAGCTTTAAAAAAGTATAATAAAACTCTATGTAGACGTTTGTTAAATGGTTGCGCATATATGATAAATATATGTAGATAAAATAAACCTTTTTAAGAATGCAGCATGTTAGGCATTTGCTGTTATGAGTGCGTACATTTAGAGATACATATAGATTAAAAAGGTGTTCACTGAGATTGACTGACATCAGCGTTTGTTTGCAACATTTTAATTTTTAATCCATTTTGGATTGTTGTTTTATCATTTTAATATTAACGGTTTTGTTCATTAAAAATCTGATTATTCATAGTTTAAATCAATTGTAAATATCTATCGTGTATAATATATTATAAATCTATTTTCTTTAACACAAAGTTTTACATATGTACACTGCAGGGGATTGTTTCCGTTTTATAGAATAAGGATTGTTTTTCTATTTACTCTTCATCAGTAATTTAAAATACATTAAATATACACCAACACGAAATAAAATAGTACAAAGGAATACAGAATACACTGATTTATGAAATGTTCAGATTTATTATATCTATTAATAAATTATGTCAACTTAGCCAATTTGAGGGGCAAAAATAAACACATTTTGTTTTTTAATATACAAGTGTAAAACATTTACGTCCCATTAAACTAAACCCTTTCATCATGTGCTAATTATCAAATATAAGTTTATCCAACAAAATTTGAAAAAATGTTCACGTGGATTGGTGGCAGTGGTGTAATAAATAGACTTACTGTTACAAAACACGTTTATTTTCACACGTTTTGAAATAATTATGTCTCTGTAATCCAATACAATATACGCTTATTATTTAAAATTGGCCTGAATATTCATTAAGATTTTCATAAAGTTTTATTGAATGTATATTTCAACTGTAAAATATTATAACTTCATTAGTGGCTCAAACAACAATACTTTCAATTGCATTAAGAAGTAATTATCTTAACCATATATATTTTATATCCATTGTAATGTTTGATTTAAATGCGGGATTAAATATTTCTATAATAATTTCAGAGCATATTTTTTTAATTAAAAAATTAAACAAAAACTTTTTTGAAATAAAAATTGACTTTTTAAATAACAGCGTTTCCGTTCTATTGTTACTAAAACAACTCATCTAAAGTTCACATATTAATTTTCACAGCACTCCCGAGAATCACGAAGCCAGCAAGAAGACAGAAGAGGCTCGTCGATGGAATGTCAACGACGTCTTTCAGTGGCTGTTGGAAGAGGGTTTCCCAAAAGAGGCGCGTGCCTTCCGTGATCAAGAGATTGACGGGGCCTCTTTGATGCTCATGAAGCGAATGGACGTCCTCACACAATTGGGCATTAAGCTGGGACCGGCTGTGAAGATATATGAACGTATAAAAAAGTTCCAGAGTCGTAGTAGTTGGGCCTATGCTGATCTTTATTCATAGCTCGAACCTTATATGTACATAATATGTTCTTCATAGTTTACAGGATATTACATATTAGTTCAATGAAGTTTATAAAAGACAGAAAGTTCTGGATTGTAGTTCTGTACTAAGGTTATACTCAACAACGCTAGATTTTACAGTTGTGTATGTATATATTACATTTAACAAATGGCTTGCTTTTTCATTTTAGAAACTGTTAACTACGAAAAGGTAGAGTTCACATTGTATTTTTTTAATGATACTGTTCTGTAGATTAATTTGAATTGTACGAATCTGGGATTCTTACTGCGCATTATTTCTCAAAATTGCTATTTTGGAGTCTAAATAATTTAATGTGAACTGAAATATATATATATTTTTTAATTTTAGATGTTTTCATGAGGTCAAAGTTATACTCTATTTACCTATATATATATAAATTAGTTGTGGACTCAATTTCATTATTTGCACTCTGAATATAATAGTCACTTTGCTTACTTTGTTTTTGCTTTTATATTAAATAGTTCCATGTTGTGCTATGAGATGTAATCATTTTATAAATTCTCTTTATTGATTAGCAGAGTAATTTAGTCATTAATCATTTATATTTAACAATTTTGTGCATTTAATTACTACGAGCTCCTGTTATTGTATATAATACTACAGTTGTATATAAACATATTTACAAATTTGGTCGAATTTATGTGATTTGCAATATATAATTTCAGGGTTTAATGCTATCGTTTTGGATAGTTATGCTTGTGTTGGCTTAATTACCATATCTTTATAATCACATTTTGGGCATTTTCGTAGTAATATTTTCCATTTATAAACGCTTTACATTTACAATTGTTGTATTTAGATTTACGTAGTATACATAGTGTTTATTATATATATGAATAATTGTTTTACTTTTTGTATTGTCTTCTTTAATGCACACAGAGTAGATAAAATATATGGCATTATATTAGTATTTTATGTTTATATGATGTTTATGTTCATATTCTATTAATATTGCATTTATTTAATTGTATGTTATTTGAAATTGAAAAGTGAATCCTCCAATAAGAAAAGCATTTTAAAAAATCCAACAAATAAAGACTTATAGTACTAAAGTTCTTATATGATAAAATATTAATATTGTTATAAATGTGGTTTAATATTTTAAAAAATAACCATCTAGAATTTTTTCCATAAAAGTCCAAGCAATTTTAGGTAAGCGGTAGAAACGCATTTATTGACTGAAATTTTTTTTATTTTATCGAATTTTTAATTAAATTTCACATACATTATTAAATGTTGTTGATTTATTGTAATACAAATCACATTTTATGATATTTAAAGTATTAATTTATGCCTTCTATTAAAAATTAGAATTCTCCTTCAATATTTTTAAAATGTTAAATCGTAACTTATTCAGCTTTCCTTTAATACTATTTATTACTATTGAGTTACTACATATTTAGAACTAATATTGTTCTTATATTTTTATCGTGGAGGTTGAACGCAAGTTTTTACGCATAAAATAATGGAAGCAAATCTCTTATAAAGCAGAATTTATCAGATACATAAATATTTTTAAATCAAATTTAGTTCACCAGTTCAAATAAAAAACAGATCGCAGAATAATTTTCAGCATTGATATTTAAAGATTATAGTATATATTATATGCTAGTGAAAGTTGATCATCTTTTTTTAGAAAAGGTAAAATATTATTTTTAATATATAATAAAAATTCGATTTGTATTACAGATCAAAAATAGATAATAATGTATGTAAAATTTAATTGAATATTATGCAAAATACATTTTATTTCAAGTCATATACATTTTTTTAATATATTATATATATTTATGTTAAATTTAACAACGCTTTAAGTAAATTTTGTTCATGTCAAAAACTTTATTTTTATAAGAATAATTACATAACACTTAACTTCAGAACTTGTACAAGAAACCTAGAAATTCTTTCGGAATTGTGTAATTATATAATTGTGCCGGAATCCCATTAAAATTCCGGTACGGGATTTGCATGCTGTGATATACGAGTATATGTATGATCCAATTTGACTTTCTCTAAAAGTCAAATTTCAGTGGAATTGGTTGTACGTGTTTCTTTATAACAAAATTTCCATCGATTCTAAAAGTTTAAAATAGAGAGACGATTTATTTTTATTTATGATTTTTACAGTAAATAATATTGTTCTATCATAATTAAAATATTTTGAATAAATTGCTAGTAACTTTTAAAACAAGTGTAGAACAAATTCATTTATATATAATGAAATTTTAGTATAATTCATATTTAAGAATTTTTATACACATTATACAGTAACACCAATTTTCGTTAAATTTAGAACTATTTTTATGCCTGTGCTATTTTGATATTTTAATTATATTAGTAGTATTGAGTAGTACATAATTAAATATGGAATTTATAAGTTTATAAATAATAAAGTAAAACATTTGCAAATGAACAATTATAGCCATCATTTTAAGCAGTTTTATTCCAATAAGACACCTAGTAATATGATTTTAAAATAGTTTGTGAATTTTAATTTATTAAATGGAACGTAGATTCAGTGGTCCTTATTAAGTTTGGGTGACTCATATTTATGGTCTGTGTGCGACTTATATCTAACTCTTCCAAATTATAATTTCACCCCTTAGAGAAGTAATAGTTTTAGTGAGTGTAAGCGCCGATTTAACTGTTTGTAATACTTAATTTATCATTAATACTTAGATATATTAAAAATGCGAACGACAAGCTCAATGAATGATAATGCAATAATATAATATACGTTTTTCACAATATCCATGACTTCAAATAAAATTATCTACAATATCATTCTATCCTAACGAGACTAAATTATACATGTATAATGTACATATATGCATAAATGCTATGATTCAAATCCTAAATTATAATTATCGCTCTACTGTACAATATATAAAATCGTATGTTTATATAAAATTCCGAGATGTTCTCCTTCTCTATGAATACCATTTTAGCAACTAATCATCTTTTATAGAGTATAGTTAAGAAAGTATATAAGTCAGGTATTCTTTCTAAATATAACCCAATTAAATATGTGTACCAATAAATATAAATAGTTTAAAAACATCAGTCTTACAACTATGGTCAAAACCAACTCGAAACCAATTTCAATATAGCTGTATTTATGAAAGAAATGGAAGTCGAAGATCATGCAATTAAAACATTTCGAGGAAACTACAGTTTGACAAATATATATGTGGCCGTGTTATAATTCGATAAACTGCTTTTTGTGGTTTAATCAATTAAACTTATAAATAAAATTGAATCACTTTAAACTATTTTATTTTCAATCAGTTGGCCTAAATATTCAAAAGATAATTATATATTTATCTCTATTCATTTTTCTGAAAAATTCAAGCAAAAATATATATATACAATGTATAACTATGTTAGCGTTATTTTATCAGAAATATAGAAAACCTCGTAAAGAAGCACTTAAATTCGTTATAATTTAAGTGCATTTATATGTTAATGTAAAAATAAAAAAGTATATGTATTTTTAATTAACTTCAAAAATTAAAAAAAATTAAAACACTCTGAGACTCACAACATATGCGAAATTGTTTTGTATGCATGCTAAAAATATTCCTTTAGAATGTAGGTAATTATATAAATTACATTATTATGATCGAATACTAGTTATTTATTTATTTACTACATAACCTTTATATTAATGACTGATAATTATATGCACACCACGATCATTGTTGTATTACATTTTTAATTTATACTGTTAACAACATTTTTATTGTAAAAATTACATCAATTTCCTCAATAAAACCATTTAATATCATCGGCTAATCAGATAGTCACGTCGGCTACCAATATTTTACAACAGTGCAGTGATCTAGCTGTTGTCGAGCTCACTTTAAAATACCCTATATTCTATAATATATATTTATATTCGTGAGACAAATATATATTGGAATAATATTATTGACTTTATGAAATATCTATGTATAATTTAGAAATTATTGTTCTGCTCACCGAGATATTTTACTGATTAATAATGTTATTATTATCTTAAATGAATAAATAATTGTATAGTTACGAAAATTGTTAATAAATAGAATATACATTGATAATTTAATTTTCATAATCCACAGTAAATTAAATTGAATTTTTTTGATCGTATTAAAACAAATGTAATACAGTAAAAAGTAATATAGGATAATTGTTTTAAAATACGTAATTGTATTATTAAGAAAATTTTGCTGAACGATCACAGCAATAAATACATTGATATAATTTATTTAAATAATCTGAAATAATAGTTTGTTGTTTTTCTGTGCATAATTTAAATTAAACGTAAAAAAGTGGTTTGATAAATATTTTGGTTGATCACAATTTTTAATATGGATCTTGCTCAAGCGCAGGTACGGACAAATAAGGTGACGGATATAATAGGAGAAGAATGTCAGAAACTATTTCATCGTTTTTTGGAAAGGTACATGTTTTTTTTTGTATACAAATTTAGACTAATTATAAAGTAGATACACTCGATACCATGTAAATACCCCAGTTTTATGTCAGACCTGTCAATCTTGCTCTATTTGGCAGAAAACCTTGATTTGGAAGACGAATGTAATCATTCTTGAGATTCGTTCAAAAATAAAATATCTGGGTAGGATATCTTATTAGACTCTTATTTTTATATAACAAAAATTCAAAAAGTTTCAGCTTGCTTCTGCTTGCTCATCATTATTTTGACAATATTTATAGTAAAGAATATTATTAATTACTTACCTGTATGTATCTTTCACTAAATGTTTCTGTATGCAATGCATATTTTATCACAATGATTAACTATTATTATTTGATCTACTATTTATTACAAGTAAAAGTTTTTATGCTGGCTTATACAGTTTTAACTGAATTAAATCAACTTCATAGTTTGATATAAGAAACTAATACATTATGAATAATTTATAATTTTTTTATTAAACAATTATCTATTATGTCATGAAAATTATCAAACTTATAACTGATTTTTGTTCAACAATTTATAAACAAACTTTTTTAACTTATTTTTATTAAACAATTAACTATCATATGAAATTTATCCTAAGTGTCATTGAGAGTTTAAAGCACTGTTACATGTAGCTCAAGCTGTACAATCAATTCCCAGGCTTCATGTGAAGTCTGGAAAAGTCTAAAATTTTTAAAAGGTTTTTCCAGACAGGATTAGGAAAAGCACAGAAAAATGGGTTTTTAATGAAACATCTGGGAAAAGCTCTGGAAAAATACATATATACATATAAAATACATACAATTAATCTACACAATTTTTTCTCAATTTTATTTGCATGTTTAATTTATTTTGACAGTTATTAACTTTAAAATACTTACACCTCTGTTAAAAATATTAATCCAGACCCTAATTATTTTTGCTTGCTTACCTCACTCTCAAGACTCAACCATGAGGCATCTGGATTTTGACTCTGTTTGGATTAATAACCCTGAGGTTGTCAATACACTTTAACTTTGAACTGAATATATCTTATGACATGTAATCCTTTTCCTTCCAAACTGTTGTGACATAACCTTTTACTGTATAATCCATATGTGTACATACTTAATGATTGTTGTTATGAATTATATACAATGTAACAAAAAGTAATATATCCACAAAAAGTCTGGAAATGGTTTTTAAAAGGTATAGATTCAGTCAAATTTTTTTTCGGGAAGCAATATTCTCAAGATATTTGGCATGCAAAAGCAAAATTCATGCATGATTGGCATGCAGGAGCCTTAAAAAAGGTGTGATAGGCGTGTTAAAGCCTTAGTAAATGTGATTATTTATTATAGC
>JAUZND010002093.1:0-13074 GCA_034780555.1 Coelogynopora nodosa
AAAATAAATAAATGATCGATTACTAACATTGGAATATATTTAATCTAATTATAAGTAGGAAAATCGAACTCACTGACCTTGAATTAGTCGGAAACGAACTGAATTTTGTCCAAATAGGTATATAGGAAGTCATAGAAGCCAAAAAACCAAATACTTGGTTCTGATTGGCAGATTCTGATTGGATAATCAACTTATAAGTAAAAAAATCGAAATCACTGACCTAGAATTAGTCGGAAACGAAATCAATTTTGTCCAAATCGGTCAATAGGAAGCCATATTAGCAAAAAAACGAAAACTCGGTTTTGATTGGCTAAAAATGTCCAAATATAATATATATATATATATCTTTTTTTTAATTTAAAATTTAAAAATATATATATTTTGGGGGGGTAGGGGGGGTGATGGGTCATGATCTATTTGTAGCCATGACTCATAAATCTATTTATAAGTGTGGTCAAATCCACTCTTCCTATACTACTCACTTATTACAATGGGCTGCTTTTCTACAAATCTACAAAGCTAGCCTGATCCACACTTGAGGGAACGTAGACTAGAACTTGTTCATTAAGCATGAATGTAGAAGATACCGGAGTTTGCTTCACAGCCTTCTGCAGAACTGAAATTGAGACTTGCTTCACGTCTAAAAATAGCACAATAATAGTACTAGCATAAAAAATAATTGCTTTTGGCTTGTCTGAGATTTCTGAGCACACATACATCCCAGGTGTAAATATTTACTATTTGTACTGGGAAAGTAATGTCCATGACGAGAACGCTCGTTTGTTATTATTCCATGATAGACATAAATCTATTAATATTCTCGTCAACAACTTAAAAGGGATTAAGATCAGTGAACCATTGGGTATTTAAACCTTCATTCTCAACAATTAGTTAATAAAAACATAATTTTTTTAAACCACATTTTCATTTATGAAAGAATTATTGGTTATTTAAAAGCGAAATATTCATTAATTCAAATCTGGAAGTTCATTATTATTTATATGTATAATGTATATTATGTATTTTACTGTATATTATAAACTGTAAATTATGTAATAGAAATCGTATACAAGACGCTGTTGAAAAACAATAATATAATAATGTATGAGGCGCGTTCAAAGTCTTATTTCCATTTTGGGAGTCAATATGATGCTCTAAATTGGAGAACATTAATTGTTTAAAGAAACATTTCAGGGTAATTATTATTATGAATGTTACATTTATTGACTAAATAATGTTTCAATTTATATAAATATGAAAACCACCTACCCATGATTATAAAACTTTATAGTTCTTTAAGGTTCTAAACATCGGGTGTTTTTTATCAATTATTATTTTTTCTCCCTTAGGTGATTTTATTATTTAGTTATTATTTAAAAAAGGCTAAAGTACTTTTTCCATGCTTCATATACCTAATTTCAAATTCGTCATATTAAGAAATATTTTAGGTTGATCCCATTTGTGAATAAATTATACATTAATATGTGTAGTTTCATTCTAAAAATAATCAAAGTGGCTTAACCTTGAAAAAACAAAAATTAAAAAAAGTTACCATAAGAAGTTGAACAATTTGAGTTTGTATACATATTTTTTAATAATATTAATATTTGTAATTTAAATAACTTATGGTAAAATAATTTATCTTTGCCGATTTATCTCGAATAAATCTTCATTTTCAGTTCAGAAAAATCTTCTGCAAACTTCTATTATACTCTCAAAAAAGTTATTTTTACTAATGTACCCCTAGGAGTTCATGCTATTGCAAACTATATCATGATAATAAAAATAATAATTATTATTATAAGCGTTTACTTGTGTATTAAAGTACAATAATAAAAATATTGTACAAACAGCAATGGAGAGTTAATCAAAAAGTAAAATTTGGTTACTTTAAATAAGTTGGAATATACATGTAGACGTGGACAATAGAGGGTTCAAAAGAAACGTTCAAAAATACAGAAGCTAATGGAGATTACACGTTGCATTTGTTGAGGTGTACGGGTATTATGAAAATGTTTGATGGGTTTGTTCCGGAGAAAGAGATTCAAAATGTCAGTAAAATATTGATTTTATAAATAAAAAATTAATGACGAGTACATGCTGATAACGCTCTCGTTTGTCAATGCTCATATTAGCACAGTCTTCCATGATACAAATGCTCTCATCACAGACTTCAAAGGGATTGAGACCACATCTGTCAGTCATTTTACATTTATACATTTATTCTCAACAAATAGCTATTTAAATTTTTTTGTTCATATAAAAGTTTAATTAGTGAAATAATTATTGGTTTGTTGAATTTTTAATATTCATTATTAAAAATCTGGAAAATCAATATTATGTATATATGTATATGGATAATATGTATACTGTATATTGTAAACTATACTATACTATATTTTCTAGCTAAGAATGCCTTGTATTATGTATATAATCATGATGTGTATATAGCCTATTCATCAGGGTGATCCTAAATGATTAAATTTCACTAATCTAAATGTTGAATTAAAGTGATTAAAATTAATGTAATATATTCATTGTTGTTTACATTATTTTTGGAAAAATGTCCATAAATCAATTAAAATTCTTTTCTAACATCATAGTTTTGCATACTGAAATCTTGTAAAGACTATTTAATTTTAGTCCAGTTTAAGTTGGTGTGCACATAAATGTGGATAATAGTAGGCCTATGCATCGTTCAAAAATTGTTATTAGTGTCAAAAATATTTTTAATTAAGTGCAAATAAGACAAGTGAACGTGGAAATTAAAAATATAAAATAATATGTAACAATTCTAATTTGTTTAGAGTCATTTTGTAATTTATCTTTGTCTTTCACATTGGCATGGTCAAAATACAGCTACTAATTGTGGTCTTTTTAACTCACTGCAGGCTATAACATAATGTGTTTAGAATATTAAAATTACAATGATTTAGAACTTTTAAATTTATTATCATAGGTCGGCATATAAAAATTTGGCAAAATTCAAAACCTTGTTACTCATTGCCTTTTCAATCAAAAAATCTATATAATGTGAAAATATTTATATTTTCATTTAACTTGTATTAATGGTTTTTATAAAACAGTCAGTGTGAAAATTTATATTTATTTTAAATATTTATATAGAGATATTTAAATTAGATGGGTTTGAAATGTTTCTTTCGGTTGTGATAAAACCGTATTGTAATATTCCTGATACCTATTTACTAATAACATAACAAAAATCAGTAACGAAAATATAACATTTAAAATAGAATTTTTCACTGCTATTATTAATTATAGAGATAAGATATTATAAATGTGATTTGAAGGTAAAAAAGGAACTCTAAAAACAAATAAATATTTGGTACATATCACCATAACATATAATTATCCTTGTATTGCTGTTTTTTCTGTAGTTTTTGTATTATGTTTTCGGTGCTATCCTTGTACCATCAAATTATGTGATTTTCATCAAAGTGCGTAATAAATATGTTTTATTAATTATCACAATAATATGCACTGGAAATATTTCAATAAAAATTTAACCAAAGCAAATAAATATGAGGAGTCTGTTATGAATCCTACACAAACGCATAGGCATATAAAAAAATATTAGAATTTATGACTTTAATATTTGCTAAGTATATACTGTTCATATAAATAATGTGACGTTCATGATTCAAAATAATAGTATGTATAATAGACATACTACAATACAATTTTATGGTATTTCAGGAAAATGTCCTTCAAACCCTTTGGAGAATATTGTACACGATTTATAAATATAGTTTTGCTGAAATGGAATTATATACGTAACGTTTCATATTTTGATGTTTCATTTTATTTACATTGAAATAAAATTCTTTCGTCGCTCGGTGTCGTAGAATAAGTTAAATAATTTCAACTACAGTTTCGTCACGCGTACTGTACTGTAAATAGGCAAATTGAAATGTATGCATTCAACTTTTTGCGGAACATCAGGTCGCGCTTGATGGGTATAGGTCTACAGTATAGACAACAATTGAGAAAATGAGTACAGATCTTAATTATGTAAACCACCATCAAAAACCAGGAAGATGCAGGCACTGTCAAATCCCACAGGCATAATAGACATATTAAGGGTTATCAAAGAAATGAAGAAAAGGATAAGCTGAACGAAAAATAGTATAATATTCTGTTCAATTTAAACTTCATTCAACAAAATGTGCAACAAAATCGGATAAAATTGTCGCATTGCGAATTTCGGGATTCTCTGAGTATTTGGCGACCTTCGAAAATAATTACATCTTTAAACTATTATAATATCACCGTAAATAATATAATTTATAGCTATTTATACTTTTATGAAACATTTACTTTAAATTGCTTGTATTGACATGTAATTAATGTATATCAAACCTTGAATATTATTCTTCATCTAGTTTAGTAGCATCCTGCGCTTTTTAGTAGCCTCCATTGATGCATTCTAAACGACCCTTCTCCTAATTCAACCATTTACAGATAACAAAATATATCGACGAAGGGCTCGAAAAATCATGACTATGTGTCAAAGGTGTCCTTCTGGTCCCACAGAATTCCATGCATATTAAATAATAATGTTTCCTGTAAAGATGACAGTGAATTGATTGGAAACTAGTAACAATAATGACATGCCTTGCTTTCATCGAACAAGAAGAAACAACTTCGCCGTTGTTGGCACTGAGCGGCACATGAGATTGTGCTTTCTTCGGAATATTGAATCATTTAGTTGACAGAATTTAAGATTAGAGAAAAAATAATTATTTGTTAGAGGTTGCAAATAGTCCAAAAAGAAACCAATAATAGAAATACTCCATAAATTGATTTTGTATTTGGGTACATAATAATAATATACTTAATTTCTTACTTTTATTGCACATAAAATGTGACTTATGCAATGACCATATTATTACATGTATTAGAATAGTATATTCACATTTGGTTAAAATAGTTCCTTTTTAAATAGTAAAAAATATTACCTAACTGGACTTCTTCTAGAAATTATATTTATATTATGCCTGCTCATATTAGCCTGACCAATTAGATTGTTTTAATATTAAATTACAACTAAAAGTGGTGTGATTGTAAAAATGATACAATTTTATCAACAATATCCGGCTACATGAAATACCGTATTTACTCTATTAAGCGCCCCCGGCGGTTATTACATTTTTACTATTTTTACCCCGGCGGTAATTAGAGACCCGGCGGTCATTAGAGTCCCGGCGCTTATTTTATACCTACATTAAAATTTGACATAGGTATATGACTATAAGTGGTGCTGCAGTTGTGCACTTGGTATAGAGAGAAACTAGGCGGTCAGAGCTGTAGGCGAAATGCGACAGTCATTGAGTCATATTAAATCTTATTTCTTGGCTACCGTATTTGCTCTATTAAGCGCCCCCGGTTATTACATTTTTGCTATTTTTACCCCGGAGGTTATTAGAGACCCGGCGGTTATATCATTTTAACTCGTTTACACCCGGCGGTTATTAGAGACGGGCGGTAATTAGAGCAAATACGGTAATTGTAATTCAGCAGATGACTAAACTCTTTCATACTCTTTTCAGCTAATAAATTACTTGCTAATTATTTAAATTTAAAATTACAGAGATCAGGGGCGGATCCAGCTCAAACTCTGACCTCCTTCTAATCTCCTAGAATTATATTCATTTCAAGTTTGTGTTGTGTGTACGATGTCAGATCGTTTTATAATCTTCAATCTTTTTGTATGATATTTTACATATTTCATAACTCTAAATAACTTGTCATGATATGCTATTTTTTGCCTAATTATAATTTGAGTTTAATATTTTATTCGTTTTTCAGAATATTTTCTAATTTTATACACCAACTCAAATATCGCTCAGCAGCAATGCACAATCAATAGTGTTAAGAAGATCTGTTGGAGGTTGCCTCAGGCAAAAGGTTGACTTCTTGAGAAAGGGTAGCAAAATATTGTTCGCTTTCTATAATTTTTTATACTAGGAAGTAATATTCTCGAACCAGTCATGTTAACTACGAAGGGGTTTAATTCGAAGGTGTCTAATTCACCCATGTTCTGATTGTACAGCTCGATCATGGTGATAAGTTTCTGATTCTATCCTCTTGAAGTGCACTATTCTCTCCAAGGGCAGCCTGATCCACACCTGAGAGGACATGTCTATCTTTCTTGTCCGAGAACTTAACGTTCAGAACATGGTACTTGCGCATGAATGTTTAGAAAACACTGAAGTTTGCTTCACAGTCTTCTGTAGAACTAAAGTTGAGACTTGTGTCAAGTCTAATAAATTAAATATTTCAAATACATTCAACTAATAACTGATTTTTGCGCTTTGAAGTTGCTCAGTGCATAAATATCCGATGTAAGCTTTAATTATTTGCAGTGGAAAATGAAGTTCATGACGAGAAATTAACTCATCGAAATTTATATATTTTTGAAAAAATTATTTCAAAATTAACGAGAACATTTTCGGAACATTATTTTTGTTAACCGAAATTATGTACAGATTATATAATTTTAAATTTTTTATTTATATCGGGGAAAATTGATAATTTCCTCGCTGTCTATCAAACCGTAATGTAATTTTTAAGTAAAACAACTGTTCAATTTTTAGTTTAGTTTCTACAAATGAATAAATTTATATGTATAATTTTTCAGTCTCATAATATACGTCAGAAAAATTAATTATATTTCATATATTTAAAAAAGATGTAATGGTTGTAGTAATGTTATTTAATTAGTTAAATTAGACTTAACTTTCGATTTTGTGCGGTTTACCCTAGCTAATACGTACATCGTCCATCAATGTTCTTTAAATAACTGAATTAATTACTAGAAGCTTCATGAACGACGTTGTCCATCATTGTTATAGTTACAACATTGTAATCTGAAACTTAATTTTTCCAATAAAATTTTCATATATATTAAATTAAAAACAAAACAAGTTGTCTTCGTAAAATTGTACTACAATCTTTGTAGGATTATGTACGGAACATGCTATTTTTACGAAAATTTAAGCAAATAATATTAAAATATACGAACTACATATATTTCTAAATAAGATTTATTTTGCTTATTATAAAAAATAATTCTGTCTGTATTTGTCTGTAATTTGTCTGTAATTTGTCTGTATAACTCCAGTCTGTATTTGACAACATGTCTAGTCTATGTTATATTAGTTATATACTTGAATTATTTTATATATATTTGTGTGTACACAATAAACAAAAAGTGATCATAGTTAAATAACAATATATACAAATACATTTATTTATAGAAATATAACAGTAGTTTATTAGTTTTAAATTATTATAGAAAGAATATTATGATATTACATTAATACAAGACAAATTATAGTATTAAACATTTTCTCAAGATAATTAAACGAAAAACATCAAAAACATCAAAAAACGAAGTATTGGTAAGTTAGTTTTAGTTGCTTCGAAATAATATATCGTAAAATAAACTTATAGAAATTATTAAAATTAATTTATCAGAAAATATTAATCAAGTGAAACAATGAATTGTTCACCATGAAAATTGTTCCTATTAAATACTTGACCTATGAGCAATTAGTGAACAAAATTGGATAAACTGGATACATAAAAATGCTTGTGAAATAAAAAAAGATACTGTAAATAATGTAAAAATATAATATATGTACACATAATCAATCGCAAGATGAAACACTTATTCCAAGGAAGGCTTTTCGATCTTCAATAAGTTCTTCCACTATTCCGATGAAGAAGTGTAGAGGAACTATAAGAAGTAGTCTGACCGGACATGACATTACTGGACAGGCCACTTCTAATGGCACCGACAGATGGCGGCGCCAAATGCAACTCCTCCCGGGAACCATCGGCGCTAATCATAATTATCGGCTGCACCCCGCTGGCCGCATTCTCCGCTATCTTGATCAACTTCTGCCGCTGCGCCTCAAAACGGTCAGCCACGTCAGTCAGATGAACGTACTGTTTACGAAGCGCGGAAATTTCGTCTCGCTCCTTGTCAATTTCCGTGTGAAGGTAGGAGACTTCGATCTGCTTCTTGCGGGCGCATTTTCGCGCGTACTTACGATTCTGCAGACGCCGTCGACGACTTCGAAGTTCGCTGTGTTTTTCCCGCGAGATAAGTCCCTTTGTGAGCAGGGACTTGAGTTCTTGTGTGGTAATTGTTATCAACTTTTCGTCCGAGAAGTCCATTTTTATGTAATAGAGATATTCGTCTAAAGAATTAAAAAAAAGTATTGGTAAAATTTACTACCTAAATCTGTGCACAATTATAAGGTTTTTAAAAATAAACTTTTATCATTTTTTAAGTAATCATCTCTAAATAAGATGCAACAAATCAGAAATATAATACAATTAATAGTATATATTATAAATAAAAGTTCACTGTTAAACAAAATAATGGTAAATATAATCTTTAAGTTTACGGTGCCGTTGAAATGGGTGGGGGGGGCATTCCCTCCTCAAAATGATTTTTGAACGAACACTAGATAAAATTAGGTTATTGGATTAGATTAAACAAAGAGGGCAGAAATGGTGTTTGGTGTGTATGCCATATTATTTATATAGTTTATAAACTATTATTGCTATAGCTAAAATAACTGCAAAGAACACATGCAATATCTTCTAATGCTCTATGGAAAGTTTCTATTTGAAGAAAATGTTCTTTATAAGTATGTTCTAATATATGAAAATGATGGTTTTTAATCAGCTATTGCATGCTTACTTTGACCTCAAGCATTTGTACCTAATATTATTCTCATTGCCCATTGCATGTAACATAAATATTTTGAACATATTTTAATTTAATCTATTATATTTTAAAATAAAAATAGTGCAATTTTAGGGGTCAATCATATATTATACAATAATACACTAACTAGCTATTTTTTATCTACTTACCCACTCCAGACAACCGACCCTCCAGTTATATAATTCTTTCATTTGTATTTTTTATATTTACGAGTACAAACCAACGAGTTAAAAACTCATAATCAAGTGGTGTACATAGAAAGATATGTAGGTAAAAGAATCATCAGTAAGGAAAACGTACATGAATATAATAAGCATTGTTATTAAAGTCGTGAAAAATCAGTGTCATAAATTGGTCCGGAGAACACATGGGACCCACCATACGAACCACTGTTCCTCAAGTTTGAGGCGAGCGCAGATTGTGGGCAATACCACCCTGGAGCTCGCTCGAGTTTGAGGGCCAAGACTGCGTGAAGGGTGGAAAGCTGATGCTAGAGTGGCTGGTTTTCCTTGGGAGAAGAACTTATTTGATAGTGTTATGCGATGGTGCTGGCGGTGTGTATTTAAGTTAAACCATCCTAGGGTGTCTAATAGGGGTGCTGAGGGAGTAAGTGGAGGCACCAAAATCAACGTTCTGGATGCAAAGTTCAATGCTCTTTCCAGTTGTTGGAGTGAAGACGCTGAACCATTAGCTCAGACTACATCACAGTAGTTCAACAGGGGATAGACGAGACTGTTGACAAATAATCTGCGCTCGCGAACACCCATGTATCTGGAATACCACCGGATCTGACAAACCCGTGCTCTTGATCGACGTGTGACGTTTACGATATGCGTATCCCATTTCAAATTTAGTGAAATGAAAACGTATAAACACAAGTTCTGCAGTTTTTGATAGTTTATGACATGCTGATTCCGAAATTAAAAGTTATAAAATATTATACCTTAATTTTTCAATATATGGATTTTTTAATCCTACATATATGGTCATTTACCTAAAATAGGCTCAAAGTAACTAAAATGAAAAATGAACAGCCATGAAATTGATGGTTTTAGGTGTATTTTGTTAATATGCTGATTCTAAATTTTGAAGTTATAAATATTATACCCTTATCTTTTCAAGACATTGATCAATATCGATTTTTGCAATGTCCATATAACAGTAAAAAGTACTTTTATTTCCATACACAATATTTATTATACTTACGAAATATACAAAAAAATCCATAAACAATAAACAAAAGTAAACTATGCATAGTAAATATTTCTGTAAATAAAAGAGTATTTTGTCTATATACCACATCATTACATGTGCATTTATATGTGTAAACTGTTGTAGGTTTGGACACACTTCAGTAACTGAAATGGATAAGCAGATTTTAATAAATTGACCTAATAGTTGTTCTTCCACATTAAGGAACAATTGTGGTGAAACGCTTCAAATGTTTGTTCACTGTGAGGTACTAGACTCTGCTGACTATGATGGCAGAATTAAGTCAGAACAAAAATTAACACATGCATTTTTGGTGTGAAGGATATTTGCACAAATTATTAATACAAAACACGATTTGACAATGTCACGGAAGTAGGATAAAGCTAGATGAAACTAAAGGCATTCTATGGACAATTTGCAGATAAAACATCCAATTTTAACAATAATATATTGGTGGAGTTACCATTGAAAGTGTCTCACATAACAAGCGTCCAGCCACTTTTGCCTCTCCAGTCACAGTTATGTCATCTCTTTATAAAAAGTGCCAACCACACCTATGAAAAGGTGGAGATCAAGAGGAACAATAACACCAAACAGACAAAAGTGTCCCCTGCAATGTTGTGAAGTAGCCTAATGCGGTGTGTATAGCATTGCCATAATATTTCGCTTTTTTAACACTTTTTCCAAGAATGAACAACTTGCGCACTCCACCTGCAGAATTTTTTATCCTTTGGGTAATAGCTTAATTTTTGTTGTCGTCATGATCAATAAGAATGTTAATTAAAACACACTTTTAGGAAGTTACCACCCCCGTCAATGGTAACTTTTAAATTAATGTTATCCATCAAGTAGTCTCTTGCTTCAACAACAGTAGTAATTAATTTATGAACTTTCACACAGTAAATCAAATTTGAAAGCACAATATGCTGATTATCCTTGTTTTTTGCAACGTTAATGCGGGAAAATTGTAATAATTCATGCAGTCTGTGGCTATTCTTAGTGAGCTTATCTCTGATATTGGATTCACATAATTGTCATCCTCCACTAGATTAACGAATATGTTGGACACTTTTACAATCTGTCTATTGCTAAGCAACAAATTCCTGTTGTTTTTGGTTTGTTAGAACATGATCACATTTGATGTGAGATTATGGAAATATTTCAACATGAAACAGATTAAAAATAGAAAGAGACATTGCACTATTTCCTTGAATTTTTATTTTCTCTTATAGAATGGATCGTACAACCTTATCAGCAACAGCTGCACCAAGATCACCTGCCACCACCTGATTTATCAGTGAAGTTATGTTTTTAATTCAAGTAGACTTATGACAGGCATAGCTTATACTGGGAGCAATTTTTCTTAGACAAGCAGTACACAATTTAACAACATCGGATGGTTGAGATGTATAAGTATTTCAGAACTTATGAAATATGCGTTTTATTTCAGTACATTTTCAGAAGCTACTAATTTATTGGTAAATTTTCTGAAGCTACTAATTTAGTAGTAAACACTACTAAATTAGACGTATGAGTCACTCACTACTTGAACAATAACTACTAATTTCAGTTGCATATTACGCAGTTACAGTTAAGTAGCTTCTAGTTTAGTAGTAATTTTGCTACTAAATTCTAGTAGTCAAGATTCACTTATAAATTAAGTTTTTTTGATCTAAAAATGGACAGTGACAGTGATGATGATAACGAATATATACCCCAGCATGAAAGAACTTTTAAAGAAAGAATAAATTTTGATTTTAATAACGATCAGGCGCATAAAGAACGATTTCGAATTGATAACGCAATGGTGGATTACATTCTTAATAGAATTGGTGATCAACTACACCATGTCACTGGGAGAAATTATTCTCTGTCACCACGACAACAACTGCTTGTGTGCCTTCGTTATCTAGCGGACAATGGATTTTATCATTTAACAGGCGATTCTCATGGTATTCACAAAAGTACAGTCTGTCGAACAATAAAGTCTGTTGTGGAGACTATTAATTTTAATTTATTTGATGAATTTGTCCATTTTCCTTTGAATCCGGAGAATATTCCCCAGCAGTTTTTTCTTGTAGCAAATATGCCTAGCGTCTTTGGCATTGTCGATGGCTCCCTCATAGATATAATAGCGCCTTCTGAAAACGAATACCAGTATGTAGATCGTCACGGACATCACTCCATAAATGCCACGTTTGTTTGTGGTCCAAAGTTGCAGTATTTCTACTGTAGTGCTCGTTTCCCCGGCAGTGTTCACGACTCACGAGTTTTTCGCAACACACCTCTGTTTAATTTATTCGAAAATGACTGGCGGCCATTTCCTGGAGCAGTTATTCTTGGTGATACAGCATATCCATGTAAAGATTGGCTAATTCCACCAATTCGAGTTCCAACATCACAAGCCGAAATTAACTTTAATACCGCCCATAAATCTACCAGATCAATAATTGAAAGATCATTCGGCTTATTAAAGCATCGTTTTTCAGTTTTAGACACAAAAATTCGAGTACAGACGCCGGAATACGCATGTGAAATAATTAAGTGTTGTGCGGCCCTACACAATTTATGTATTGACTTCTACGGTGTCCCAGACGATATTCCTCCTGTCAATGAAGAGGCTCCAGCCCTAGGTAACGATCAGCTTGAAGGGGAAAATCTTAATAGAAGACAACAGCTAGTACATTACTTTGCAAATTAATTCTCATTCACCTTGTCTAAATGATCATTAATTTTGTTAGATCTCTATTATACAGTCTATATAATATATAATATAAAATGTTTTATAGATATTTTACATACACAATCTCTATATCTATGCATAAAAGGATTTAGTTTGTTGAAAATTGATGTAATGTTTTGATATATTTTTACATTGAGTCTTAAATTTTTTATTTTTTAATAATTAAACAGAATTAAAATAATTTTTTTATTGTTTAATACTTTTTACTATTATTACTACAATTAATTAAAAAATACTATACGTATTTATATTAAGAAAAGCATTCAACTGATTAATAACATATATTATTAATAACAAAAAACTTACATAAACACAATTATATAATACGAAATATAAATTGACATATATACACAAT
>JAUZND010002094.1:0-13074 GCA_034780555.1 Coelogynopora nodosa
TGAATGTATATAGTGGATGGATAAATGTTGATGGTTCCAAAGGGGTGGAGGAGCCCATTATAAAAAAATATTTGTTTACATTTTTTTTACATTTTTCAAAAAATATTTTCTGGAATTTGTTTATATTTCTGGAATTTCAACACTGGAAATGGGCGGGCACCATGATTATGGAGTGTTCTTATTACATCTAATGAGCTTAAATTTGTGTTAAAACCTCAAAAAAATTCGGGGAGCTTTGCCACCCTAACCCCCTGACCAGGGGCAGACCCTGATGGGGGCTTCACCCCCAGACCCCCAATTTGTTGGGTTGAAACCACCCCCCCCTTAATAAAAACCTGTATCTGCCCCTGATTACAGTGTTCATATTTTTTAAATCTCACACATTGGCTATTCTAAATGTTGGTAACCCTGTTATAGACTATAGTATACATATCTATAAAAAATAGAAACCAACAATACATGATATCTAGACCTAATATAAAACCAAATAACAATGTCAAATTAGTTTTCAGATAAAACAATCAACTAATGACAGAACAGAAACTAAAAATGGCTCAAAACACATATGCAGATACATTTGGAAATATATTAAATAGAAATATTGTATTAAAAATGCTGTAAACATGTGCTGTAATACAACACAAGGTGATATCATTACAAGCAGAAAATAGCTATATGGAAATGGGTTAACTCCTAAACAAGTCAATTCATAAACAGCTATTCAACTAATAAATATTTATGCCTATAGTCAACCCATAAATAAGTGTACAAGTCAACTTGTAAATGGGTTAGTTTTATTTTATATATAATATTTCTAAATAAAATTTATTGTTACTAGACTGGGCCATTATTTTTTTACCGTAATTATTACTTATAAATATTAACATATATGAAGTTAATGGAAAATCTACATTTAAAATATAGTTTAAAAAATAGAGTATTTCCTCAGATTACCTTCCTTACCATTTACAAAAATTTTAAGAAAATTATATCCATATGATTCATGTTCTTAAGATCACCACCACAAATATTGATATTGACAGTCTGGAAAAAACAGACATTTGTACAGACAAACTGGAAGATATTGGTCATGCATGTTAATTTGTAACCTTATCTTTTATCATGTAACAAATGACTCTTCTATTTATTTATTAGGCCTACTTTATAAATATATAAAGAATAAATTGCAGCATTCTACAAACAAGTGCTAGACATAGATGAATTAGAGTCAACTCATATATGAATCAATTTGTAAATGGGTTTAGTCAATTCATAAAAAGGTTTGGTCATTTGTAATAAGTAAAATAAGATTGGTCAACCATTAAATGAAATATACCATATATTTATTATACCAAATAATATACCAATATTAAATATACAGTGCTGGTGCAGCCTGCGTTATTTAACGCTGAGCATTATTTTGAAATTTTCCAGTGTTGTTTTTTTTAAACTTGCTAGCATTATTTTTGGTGCCATTGATTTTCAAAAATATTATATGTCTTTTTCAAGGTCCTGGGCTGGTGAAACCTATTAAACTGTCAGCTTTGTAACTGTATTGTTTTATAATTTGTATAAATAAAATGGTTAATTACTAGTGAGAAAGAAACGCGAAGATGATGATCGTAAATTGGCAGAAGAGAAAGAAAGATTGCAGAATATGACTAAAGAGGATTCAGTTTGAAAGTGGGCATTACGAAAGTTGAGAGAAGAGGAGGCAACTGTGGAAGAAAAAAAGAAAGAAGCTTTAAGCAGAGAGACGCCTTCAACAAGCTCTCTCAGATTTACAAGATGCTCACAAGCTGCAAGAAAGGCTACCATGGATAGATGTGATATCCAACAAAAAAATAGTTACAATAAAAACTTTCTTTAGTGTTATGGTTGTTTTTTATCCACAAACAAAATATTATTATTGTGTATTTACATTTTCAACCTCGAGAAGAAAGCATTGGAGCATTTTCTGATGAAAACAGCTGAAGAAGACAAAGAAATTAAGAGAAAGATTGCGTCTTAAATTGCATCCCAAAAAAGAAATGATTTTCATTGAAAGACAATCCACTAACTCATTTTGCTATATAAATTCTCACATTTGCTGTATTATATCTATTATCTAGTGTCTTTTTGTAATGAATTGTTCCCTTGTTCCCAGTGTTATTTTCAACCACCTGTGTTTTTTTTATTGAATTGAGCTGCACCAGCACTGAATATACAACATCAATATGTAATTTACATTATGTTCTCACCATTTTTAAAAAAAGAATTAAAAATTAAAATAAATTCCAAAAATATTAAATTAAATCAGATTAAACATAAATAAGTTGCTCAAATTTTTTTGAAATGCCTGAAATCTGGCATTTTGGCCAGTAGGAACACTGCTGTTGGTCGGAGGATTATCTTATGTCAAATGACTCATTCCTTTGAAATGTAGTCCACAGTTCCAAAAGGCTTAATTAAAACCATATCATTGTCAAAAATATGTGATCAAGGAAATACAGTACTTGAAGAAACTCACTAGTTTTTATTTCAGTTATTATAATATATATAATGCTTTTTTGTACCATAAGCTTTTAATGTGCTAATCATAATGTTTTTTCAGGCTCTTTCTGATGAGGATTTGGACCCAGAGAGTGTTGTTTTTACAGGTAAGTTTTATACTTATCATTAACATTTTCATACTATGATGCATAATTTATTATGTATTTATGTATTTTAGCCAATGGAAGTATGGCAGATGAGGTATGTAACATTGTGTTATTTCATATTATAAGTAGAAGCCATTTATGTCATAGGGAAATTTCTGCAGAATTCTAACTTTTACAGACTGAATTTTAAATAGTTTTAAAATTTTGAAGCCATAAAGATGTTTATATTTCAGGAAATTTATTATAACATGTTAATTATTGTTTGGAAATAAGAGGTTGCTTAAAACTATTCTACATATAAGGAGGTGGAATGTCCTGATTTGATTTGAATGTTGGTATGTCTAATGTACTAAGAATGATAGTTGTACTTACTGCTTTTTGATTCAATTAATAAGAATTATTACAGAAGTTCAGTGACAATAATGTTTGATTTTATTTTTATTAACTATTACTGATTTAAAATTGAGTTGCATTTAAATTGTGTGATGTGTGAGAAAGTCCAAAAAAATTATTTGTTATAATGTAAGAATATTAATTCTTCATTTCAATTTGCCATTACTTTACTATTCTGTCAAAGGTAGTCAATTTATGGATATGTATGATTTAATAAATTAGATGTTGTGGAAATTCAAATGACTGATTATTACATTATGGTGGATTGGTTAGTTTAGTTAGCATTAATTGTTGCATTATTTATTAGTTGCTTGATTTAAAAAAGTACAATCAGTATGTGTTTTATTTATATTTCAATTTAGTGTATTAATATGTATTTAAATTTATATGATATGTATTTAATTTTATTCTTATCTTTTAGTCATTTGAAGAAGAAGACAGTGATTCTAGACCATGTGATGATGTAAGTTGTATTACAATCATATTTGATAATTGGCCGGGTTGCTGTACAACCTGAAAAAACTTAAATTCCAGGTTGGGAAAACTTCTTCAACAGTCTATGTATAATGCATTACTGCAGAATCTTAAAATATTATATTTGTAGTTAGCTGTAGAATTATAATTTCGAAAATTCATTCTACTATTTTATTTTCGACAGATTAATTGATGTCATATATTTCTATATCTCATTTGTTGGATATAATGTATTGATCCTGTTTATTTCATTGACCATGCTACACAAGAAATGCAGATGTTCCAGAAAATCCTTGTTTGTTTTTAAGTGTAAGAAAAATATTATCCCTGTTTCAAACAATTGTTGGGGAATGTCATATTGATTATTCTGTTCAGTAGTTCTCTTTATTTCTGCACTGTTATTTTATTTCTTCTCATGTTGATTGAATGGATTTTGTAGTTTTTCTAAAAAATTAACAAATTTACAGTAATTTGAAGGCAACAATGAATCAGTTAATTTAAAAATGAAAGTGTATAATGCTTTCTATGAAATTTACAAAAAAATCAATAACTGCCATATTTTATGCATATTCTAGTTGCGATTTTATATTTTTCAGAAATGTATGGAGAAATCTTGTGAAGGTATGTGCTCAATATTTGCTCTTAAAGTGTGACCTCATAACTAATTAAGTATTTTTTGTATTTTAATCATGTTAATTTAATGTACATTATTATCATTACACTCAAAATGCATTTACATTCAAGAGCTCTCTGGAGGTGTATTTTGCTGATATTTAAACATGATAAATTTTGTTGGCATATTTTTATGCTTGATCTTGATAGATCGATGGTATCATCTCATCACTATTCTAAAAACTTTCAATATTTCTTTGTGAAAAACACCGATAGAAATCAACAAGAAAAAACAATATTGTCTTGAAAATTGTCTATATTGCTGTCATATGTTGACCATATTTCTAATGTTGTTTAATATTGTCCTGTGCATGTGCCACCAATATTCATGAATCTCTGCACATCAACGAGTAGCATTACGTTACGGATTGAAGTTAGTGATGTTGGCATTCACATTGTCAAAATTATTGTTTAAATCTTGATTTTCTTCAATTATACGGTCTTGATGTATCCTATTTATCTATATATATTTTTAATTTTTCAAAAGAATCATTGGGTAGCAGATCTCCAGAGAGCAATGCTCCATCATTGTCTGGGCGTGACGATTCTATGCCACCACCGCCTATGAAGGCAGGAGCTCTCACCGTGGATGATGTTATTCGAATGAAATCTAACATAAATACTGAAAGTCTAACTCCATCTCTTATTGTCCATGTTGGTGAAACAGATGATATAGACTATGATCTGAGGAGTGAGACAACAAAAGGTGATGATACTTTGTCAGTATCAGCGGACAATTCGGTATCAAAAGACAATAACACTTGCAATTCTTCGACTGATAAATCTGATGAACAAAAAAGGACAGAAGATGTCAGGTTTGTGTTTTGTTTTTTAAAAGAAATGGTTCTTATTATTCAGTAATAACACATGACTAGAATTGTTTTGTTACAAGTGTCTCACATAATACTAATGTTGTAAATAATACCAAAAACTGCTACAACCGTAGCACGTTAAACTTTGCAATATTAACAGAAAATCCTGCAAAATAATCAAGATCTGATGAATGAGAATGTGTACCCATTTTACACAGAAATGGCGCATTAACAAACTTTAGTTATGTTTCGTATCCTGATGAAATATGATATCGCCACTACAGAAACAGTTTATTGAGTAAATTTGTCTAAAATGCAAAATATTGTTAAATATTGCCGAATTATTGACCCGTTTTCAAATAAAGTTTGTATTTGTGTATCCTGCTAAAAGTATTACCTGTTTACCAATTACCGATGAGGAACCATCCTTACAATAGTTATTTACTGGTTGTACATTACAAACTTTTCTATTTGAGGGAGGGGGTGCACAACCTCCCATACCACATATCCTCCAACGACTAGATCTGTCATGTTAAAATTTTAAAATCGATTTAGCATTAGTGAATGGCCCTGAAAATGTCATTTGAACATCAAGTATTTTTGCTTTCTATTTTGTTCCCAAGGTTGGTTTTTATAGTATTCATATAAATGATTTCTGTTTTTTCTTGGGGAGGACAAAAGTGTCTAAAGCCGATATTATAAAATAATATGCATGTAATAAATGTATGCTTTAAAATTCTATGTATTTTGTTAAGACCAGCATTAACCGGGTATGGTGTGTTAAAATTGGAATTGTTATCCTCACATTGAAAAGTGTCAGATTGATGTGAAATGTTCATTGTATATAACTATTCTGTTAGGTCTTAACGTGATCGATTTATCGAAAGTGCTTTATCTAAAAAATCCTTATTATTGTCTGGAACTGCCTTACACTTAAAATATATAGTTTTAGTTACACATCGTTAATTAATGCTATGGCGGATTAATTATTGATTGATTTGGTTTCAAACTATATATTTGATAGTAATCCAATAATACAACAAAAATTTAACAATCTTTAATTTTTAATATGGTTCTAAAATGACACATAAAATAATTAGTCTAATTTTCAATAAGTTCAATTCATTAGAAATACAATATATATTTATGTTATCTGGTCTAGTCGTGATGGGCACATAATCTCATATGTAAAAATTGATGTTAATTAATTAATTTAGTGCCAAAGTCATTTTTGGGTCTAATAAAACATCACCAATATCAGAAAAATAATTTTCTCAAAATTGATCTTTCTTATGTCATCAAAAAGTCAACAACTGAAAAGAATTTTTTAAGACAATGTATACATGTACCAAGTCTAGTAAGTCTAATGGCGTTGGTTGATTTCAGATGTTGAATGATTTCTAAATGGGTCTATACCTACCCCCCTCCCAATTACGTTGTAAAACACTGTCAGAGGTTAAATTGCTATTACAATGTTTGGTGTTCGGTTTGTTCCAATCGTTTTGTATTTATTATTTTTTCTTTCAAGAATAAGGACTAATGTTATTTCTCTAAATATTTCCTTTTAAGATTTTCTTAATTTATTTAATCTAGTTTCTGTTACAGGGTGGTTCAGTCTTCAGTAGGTCAAGAGTCGTCCGAATCAGGTAAATAAAATTTAATTGATTAGATTAAAAAAACTTGAATTGATGAAAGTATGAAATTCAATGATTTAGTATTTTTGTTAAAATATGCTTCAGGCGGAAATAAGAATCTATGGGTGACTAATTTAACCAAGGGTACAAAGGCTGCTGATTTGAAACAGTTATTCTGTAAACATGGCAAGGTAAGTACAGAACCTTTAATATTTAAAATGTGTGTTTTCGCCATTAAAATTATAAAATTAATTTTAGGTTATCTCAGCGAAGATTGTCATGCATGCTAAAAGCGGAAACACTTGTTTTGGTTTCCTACAAATGGCTACTGTTGAACAAGCGGATCGTTGCCTCGAATTATTGGATAAAGCGGAACTGAATGGTGCGTTGTTGTGTATCAAAAAAGCTAAAGGTGAACCTCAGACTAATAAGAAGTTGATGACACCAGCTGATTCGACTGCAGCCGAAGAAAAGGGGGATGATAAGGAGGTACCCAAGCCAGACACTCGTAAACCTTATGAAGGTAAAGAAAAGGCGTCTGCCAATGATACTTTGGATGATTCATTCAAGAAAAGGGAAGGATTGCAGAAGCGAAGTTATAGAACAGGTGATATTTCAATTTTACCAATTTAATAAAAGTGTGTCTTCCGAATAATTATAACGGTAATATGGAGTAGGAAGTACTTATTGAGTAACGGAACCCAAACTCGTGTTCAAGTTCTGTTAATAAAAAAGAATACCTAGAAGAAAAGTATCAATATTGTGAGTAATAATAAATAGCTTAATCAGTTTTGTTTGTAGAAACTGGCAAAGAAGGTGAGCATAATAATTACGTTTATATATGCAGACCACCAACTGAAGTTCCTCTTACTCTATATCGGTATTTGACATTAGAGATTTTAATTTCTTACACGCTGTTAATTAGCACCTAGAAGCATTACTGAGTCTGTAATTTTGATCGTTTAATAGAATTGCTTTAGTTTTAGTTGTTGGGAAGAAGTTTTCTGCTTTTTGTAATGTTTAATCTAGATTTTGTTTTGTCACGTTGATGGTCGGTTTTTCTTAGCTAATTGATCGAATGTTAATATATATCTCCCTCCGTTGGTTGCTCCTGTGAGACGTCACATTTAATAGTTTTCGCATTGCATACTATTGTCATGTCGTCTTTTTAAAAATATCAATCACTGTTCTGGGTGGCAGCCGGAATCTTTAAAGTGTAATATTAACAGTATGAGACCATGAATGGAACCTTATAATTCAAACCAATTGAAATGTTAAAGTGTTTCTGCACAGTGTGCCACTTATTACTGTTGAACATTTATTTTACATTATCTCAGGAGTGATTCGCAGGAATATATGTTGTTTTTCCTGAGATGCGATTTTGAATAAAGAGATGTACTTTTGTGAAATTTTTTGGATATGATGAGTAATAGAGCAATTGCACTGTAGTTTAATTAGTGCACAAATTTATGTTCTAGTTTAAATATTGAAAATCGGACATGAAAATACAAGCATGACATTAAATTGATTCATTTGACAAACTAGGAATTTTTTCGTTTGTCGATTATTAATTTTATTGTTATCAATGGTCAATAAATGTACGATTTTAATTTTGTTTTTACAGCGAAGGAGGGAGACTTCGAAGAAAGAGGAATTTATTATAGAAATGATCGAGGTCGTGGGCGATTAATGAGGTCAGGCTATCGTGGTAGAGGAAGCTTAAGAGGGAGACCCTACGGAAGTCAATATTCATTTAGAGGCACTGGTTATCGTGGAAAGCATTACTTGGTATGTTTCATATATTTTATGTGTGTTTTATTACGCGAACTTGATGATATTTGCGAAAATATGGCAAATTTTATTAAGTTAGTTAAAAAACGAACCTAACAATTCACTATATATTATAGTGTTACCAAATTGTTAGTTTTGTATTAAATTGTATAAGTATATTGTTTCAATGAATTAAAATTAGTTCTGCTTCGATTTACATAGATGTTCTTTCCCTCTAAATGGGGAATATCATGTTATTTTAGCACCATCACGTACATTTTGTGTTTACCACATAGTAAAGTATAATATTAATTCGTCTAACATGACGAAATTATGTATTTATATACGTTTAAATTGCTTAAGTAACAGCTTCATTATACACTTTGAATCTTAAATTTAAAAAATACTCCGATCATTACCTTACTATCTCAATATTCCAATGAAATCAAATTGTTTTTAGCCTCCTGGAGAACGTGAATCTGGGAGAAGCCATTACGATACCGAAGCAGAACACAGATACAAGAATTACTTTCCTAGAGGACGAGGAAGAGGTTCTGGTGTCCCGTATTATGAAAAGCCACTTGATGTACAAGCCATTGATCTTGAGAAGTGGCGTGATCGTCAGAGAGAGATTGCTGATGCCCAAAAGAGGGCCTTCGAAAATATTAGACGAGAAAAGGCAAAGCTGAGGCAAGTTATTTAGTCAATCGTACGTTTCGTAAAAAGTTTTGAATCAATTTGAAATTTATAACTGGTTGGGAAATTTGTTTAATTAGTTTTTATAATGTGTGATTTCGAAATAGTATGAAATAGGAACTTAAATATTCTTTGCTCATTGCACACACTAAAACTTGATTATAGTATGCAATGATATTAATAGTATTTAACTATATATATATTATGTTGAAATAGTTGCTTGACATGCTCACTTGGTATGTGCATATTGAATGGGCACATTGTCAATAATCCATATAATTTGTTTTTCATACTCTAACTATAGTATTTTACAATTGATTATTTATATATTTGTATTACTATCTGTTATCTAATTTCAATATTTAATTGGCGCCGAGTTATTTAGTGCTGTTAACCTGTTTGTAACGGATTCACACGTATATATTTCGCCTACCACATCAGCACTTTTATTTTTATTTAATATTTTTGTTACTGAAGACGCCGTCCTGTTAACTTTTCTATGACTATTGGCTCCTTGCATAATCCTTTATTTTTCTAACTTTAACTTTCTATGTCAAGATAGTCTACCAAAGTAAACGTTTATGATTCAAGTAGTACACTTCAAGTGTGATTTACTTTATCTATACAGTCAAGTGTACCCCGTGAAGGACGGTCGTGCTTCAGAAGTGAACTATTTAGCTGGCTTCTTATATGTCTTATATATTTTTATTCTGTGTTAATATAAAATGTATTAATTAATTTATTTTTATATAAATGACATTTTAACATAGATAAATCATAATACAACCAACTTGACAGTTGAGAAACATGATATAATATGACTTTTATAAGTTTCAATCAGAAAAATTAACTGTGCTATTTACAACAAGGTTATTGTTCGAATTCCTGCACACTTACTACGTGTACATAAGGTTAGGTACTGTTATGCACGAGAGCTTACTTCAATCAAAGATGTTTTGTTACTGTCGACTATTCTACTATTTAAATATAATGTTTACAAATATAAATATAACGTTTATACTACGGAAATATTACTCTAGAAATTGAATACCTACTAAATTGAAAATACAATAGGAACTAATTTTGCGCAAATACTGACGAAACGAAATTCCAGAAGTTGCCATATTGCGCGGATATAGGTTGATTCAACACATGATGCCAAACAAGAAAACAAACTCTAAATCATTCAATGACAAGATTAATCAATACAGTCAGCAACCTACAGCAGATCTACAATCTACAGCAGAATTTGACATTGAAAGATTTTTAACAAAACATTTCTACCGGACAAAATGATAAATATTTTGAACATTTTTACATAAAAAATGGCTATTCAATAGAACGAATTGAAAATGTGGTCGAATGAAACCCAAGAAGGTACTCCCTTATAATTCATAACTTATAATTAATTCAGCTCTGCTTGAGAGTATCAAACGATTGTGGGTTATTTTTGACAACGGAATAAGTGTTGCTTTGGACTCAATTAATAACTCACTTAGTGATGATGATTATTTTGACAAATTTAATGACCAAATGCTTCCATAATATTTATTGAACATATTAAAGTCATGTTATCTCAAACTATACACACTAGTGTTTCTGTGTAACTTTCTTATATATTGCTATTTTATCCCCTCTACTGTTAGGTTTCCATTTAAAAAAAGTTTTTGTGTTCATAAAAATTGTTCTTTATTGACTTGACAAATGTATATTTCATTTTAGATTATACGGGCAATATATCATTTTATAAAATACCTATATTAATTATAGTAATATTATATTATACATAGCATATATAATAGTTCTAACAAACAAGTTCAAAAATATATATATATATCAATATATAAGTCAGGGTGCCCGCGCTCCTGGAATGTCCTGGAAGCCAAAAACCGGCAGGAATGTCCTGGTTTTTTTTAAATGTTATCCAAATTTTCTCCTTCACCTATTCTTGCACCCATTGGATGTAACTAATGACAAAATACTCTGGTGTCTCCGATTGGTTAAGTAACACGATTCGTTCAATAGTTGTTTTGGTTTGGTTAAAATATTTCCTGATAGTGAGATCGCAAAGGGTATGCAATGCCACTAGGCAGAGACAAGGCAGCCTACATAATTTTATATGGCCTTGCTCCAGACAACTTTTGAGTCTGTTAACAGATTCAAAACCCATGTTGTTCAGAACAAGCTTTGGTGAAGCCTAAAATGCAGTACTTTACGAAAGTCAAGTCTGATGTACATGTTTCTTACGGTCTCATTATCTCGATGTCTCACTGTTTGAATATCTCGCTGTCTCACTGTTTGATTGTCTCAATGTTTCAATGTCTCAGTATCACATTATTTCACTTTCAATATCTCAGTCTCATTATCTCACTTTCTGTCAACATTTCGCTGTCTCAGTGTAAGTGTTTCAGTATCTTACTATCTCAGTATCATATTATCTCACTGTCGGTATCACGTTGTCTCACTGTTTCAATATATCATTATTCAATAAAGTTCTGATTCCAAATAAGAATTTTAAAATTTAATTCCATTTTACAATTTTAGTTGTTTGTCTCTTTGTTTGACATAAATTAAGACAATTCAATTGAGATAACCAGAAAATGTTCTGTAATTATCACAAAAAATGTCCTTGAATGTACTGGAATTTTAATGTTCAAAAACCGCGGGAACCCTGTAAATACATTGTCACTTGATTATTTATAATGATTCATAATTCATAACAAGTATGGTTTATATAATACGTCAGTGGATGAACAAGGCCATCACTCACTGCAATAGCTGAAAATTCAACTACATAATTCCATTTCTGTTCATTTAATTGAATTGGAGAAATAATGTAGTAAATTTTAGAGTGTAAATGAAAACGCACGATTACATACGCTAAGTACTAGGCTTTATCACAAAACGATTTTCTCAAATATCTTGCTACTTTTATTTTTTTCTATTTTCATTACATTATGTCATACTAATTTTTTGTATCAGTGTATTTTTTCTCCCGATCGGAGCATTATTAATGAATACATAAACGGCCGTTCATGGTAAGAGTTGGAAGCATCAATACCTTATCTCCGACCGCCTTCTAAATTTAAAATTATAATTCTTACTACTAATTTACTATAATATTTTACATATAGTGAGTGCATGAATGAATTGTGTATTGGTTCTGTTGTGTATTAAATTGACTTCTATAATACATTTTCTTCACCAATAACTGAAAAAGAATTGGGTTAATTAATTACCTATTGAATTTATGTTAAATAATATTTCAGTAGGCGTTTCCAATTGATAGTTTTAGTTGTTTAAACTGATTTCACTTAATGCCTTAAATCTTTTTAGATAATTTGTTTTATCTGATTGGATAAAAAAAACTATATTTGACTTCATGAAGAGTTACCATACAACGTTTTGATCAATTTATTGATTTACAGATATTTCTCGTTTAGCCAATTTACCATATTTTGATTAATGAGTTAAGATTATGTAAGAAGACCGCTTCTGTAGAACTCATCAAAATTGACTGAACTTAACATGACGTGTACTTAAAATTGTATATTTAATATTGTCGACTTGTTTAGTAATAATAAAAATTTGATCTATTTCATTTAAAATGTAATAATAATTTCAACAAACCTACTTTTGTTATGGTTAAGCTTATACTGCACCAGTATTGTCCTTTTATAGTATTATTAAATACTCATTTTGTTTACTTCATTCTTTTCATTTAGGGAGGAACGTTTTCATCTTGAAATCGAAAAAAGGAAATCCGACTTAGATGAAATATCACGTCCGGCAAAAAGACTAACTTCTTTATCTCCACCTCCTCGATCAAAGTATTCAAAGGATTATGCTGATCAACTCGAATATTCGCCAAGAAAGCCATACCATGCTTCCGCGATAAGTCGCCCGCATACAAAGTTTGAAGACAGGCCGCAAAGTTCACATAGAGGGGCCTACTCCCGTGGTGGAAGTGGTCGATATCCTCCA
>JAUZND010002095.1:0-13074 GCA_034780555.1 Coelogynopora nodosa
CAATAATTGTACTTGAATGATCGATTACTACCAATAGGGTACCTCTGATCAACTTATAATTAGCAAAATCGAACTCTATGACCTTGAATTAGTTGGAAACGACATTGACCTTGTTTAAATCGGCCAATAGGAAGCCATAGTAACCAAAAATCAAATATTCGATTCTGATTGGCTGAAAAAATGTCGAAAATTTTTTGTGCGAAAATTCAAAATTATTTTACATTTGTGTGGGGGGGTATGAGTCATATCTATTTTTAGAAATGAGTCATCAAGGTCAATTCGGGGTGGGTGAGTCATCCAAAAAAATTGGTCAAGGTCACGGGAGGGAGATGGATTTGAAATGATCCTTCCCTACTACTTATCTTCTGGTAAATTGATTGATGAATTTAATTAACGTCCTATGCTCCCGTATCCTTTGGATTTGTTTCTTTTGGGCCTGTATAACACACAGTCCTCTGCTTAAAGTGTTTGCAGTAAAATAAAGAATGTCAAGAATACAAATTAATTTTATTTAACCTTAAATTTCATTTGACGACGAAGATAATGAGTAATTCTATAAAAAGTTGTTATTAAATTTTTTATTCGTGTCAGTATTCTCTCGGTGTATATGCATATTTTTTTACAAATCGAATGGCCCCAAAATAAATATCGAATGCGACCCAAATTGTTGAATGCTATTGATTTATATATGTATTAGTCTATTGGGCCCCAAAAGTAGCGAATAGGCCCTGTTTTTCGTGGGGCCCAATCGAATGGAATTCGACAATTTAGGTCGTATTCGATATAATTTTGAAGCTTGTTAAATTTTTATAACTATATATATATACTTATTTTTTTAATCAAAATACCTAAAAAGCATATGTTATATATATTTATTTTTATGTATGTCTTATTTTATTTCAGCGAACACACGAAGTGAAACATAACATTACGGTAGATAAATTAAGTCCTCCCCCTGACGATATTTCTCTTGGAGCACGAAACGTTAGTATTCAGACTTAATTGAATGATAATATACGTAATATTGGGATTTCCATACTAAAATTATCGTATAATGTTATTAATTTGTAAAAAATAAGATATTTGTTTAATATTTGTTTTTTGTTATTGATTTAACCTGCTGTGAGCATAGAACTAACTATAAGGGAGTGAGTGGTGGGAATGATTGAGTTGCTAACCTGTAGCCATTTTCATCATGCGATTGCAAACTCAAATCGCAAACAATTTCGGTTTCATCAATGCATCGCAACTATAATCGCAACACAAATGCGAAAATCGTAATTCGCAACCTTTTTGGTTTCATGAAACTTTTGCAAATACAATTCGCAAACGTTCTCATCGCAATCGCAACTTTTCTAATGTTAAATTTGCGAGAACTCCATACCTATCGAAAACTAGCTACCAATAGTATAATTATTACAATGTCTCGTAATAAATAATATATCTTTATAGCATTATATACAGAATTCGTAATAATTAAATTTTAACATTTTTATTATAAATATAACTTATGTAAACAAATTTTAAAACCAGTTATATTTATTAAATCATAAAACAATGTACTTTATAACTCAATTTCATAGGAAATCGATTGATGATCATATTCATTAGAATTCTCAATAAAATGTTATATTCCTTCTAAATGATAAATGTATATTATATTATATATTTCGGATACATATAAGAGCGTTTAAATAATATTATAAACTATGTATTATAATATAAAATTATAGTTTGCAAATAGAAAAAAATAATCAGAAAAGTAGAAAGTATTATAACCAACATAATAAATGTATATCATTATTTAACATTAAACATGATATGAAACAGCGCAATTTATATATTTACAACATATAGATACATGTCAATTGTTAATAATTCTTAATACAGAAAAAATAAATATTTTATAAAATAATTAATTAATAATTAATAATAATTAATTAGTGTATCATGAGTTTGAAACTAAGGTATCACCCGAAAAGTGGAAAGATTTTTGCGTTTCTGAACGCAGCCTCTCCACCGCCAGGCGCTTCTTTTCTGTTGCGAGTCGCTCTTGCTCCACAAAAAGCCGTTACCGCTACAGCTCCAACCGCTCCTTCTCTATCAAAGCCCTCTCCGTCTCCAGCGATAACACGTCCTTGATTGTCGTTGTAGTAGTGCGCCTCCGATTAGGAAATGGGCTACTTTGAGGTATTTAGCAGCGCTTATTCCAACAGCATTTATCTCATCGTCGTCATCACTGATGCTGACTGAGACGTGTCTGTGTATCCAATGACCCCTTCTACGCTTTCTTTCGGAATGAGAGAAAGAACTCGGGACTCGTTCTCGGTGATGGGGACCTACAACGATGGCCCGCCTCCCGTTTCGTTAGAATTATTGCGATTGGTAACTGCCTTCTTTTTAATCCTTGACATGTAGTCTGTCCATTTTTTCTTACACTCGACCACTGTACATCTAGTTCCATTTGCGCTGACCCTTTCCGCGATTTCTCCCCATGCTCTTTGCTTCTTCCTTTCCGTATTGGGTCCAATTGGGTCGACGAGACATTGTTAATTATTGTGAATAAAATGTTTAACAGAACCAATATAACAGCCTTTATATAGTGGGAACTCATCTCATTCTTAAAATTTGACATTAACTGAAAGTTTTTTTGGCAACAAAGTTTGTTTATGTCTTTACACTATTTTTGGCTTCATTTACATGACTAATTATAAGCTATTATTAAACTATTATTAAATATGAAATAAGCATTTTCGGAACCTTATCTGATATATCAAAGCAGACTCAGATTGTGTTTGGCATAGAAACAAAATTGTAAATTGAATTCTCATCAGTAAGATAAGTTATATTTTGTAGAGGATAATTGCAGGTGTCAACTTTTGATTTATTTATTTCAAGTGTGACAATTATTTACATCGCTTATAATGCGGCCCACAATGTTCCGCGTGAAATGTATTCATTTTATATACAGTGCAGTGACAATGCTTCAAATACAACATACAAGAGGGATTCTATCTATCTATATAAGATATACTTTGAAGTTGTGTCTATAGAGAATAATATTATTCAAAAATAATCATAAAATATAATGTAAATACCCATGGCCTAGGGAAATATAATTCGTGGCCTAATAGGTTAACTCATGCCAATTGGATATGAAAGACAAGTATATTATATATCATTATAATATATATATTATCAAACATTTTCTGCACAAAATTAAGAACGTTTTCATACATTTATCAAAAAAGCACAATTACACAAAATAACTCAATAGCTTGTAATTTGTTATGGATGTACTATTGCTCATTGTTGTTCGCGCTCTTCGGCGGGAACGTGTGTTTAGAGATCGACAAAATCAATTAGCTATGGATGACACGGATTTTATTGAAAGACTTAAAAAACTGCATAACACAAATAATAATTGTTTACGTGTACGTAATGTTAATTACCATTTATTATCACTTATCTTAACATGTGAGTATTTCAAATGTACATTGAATAATAATTATTTTAGAATTATTTTACTGTTATACCCATAGTTCATAGATTTAAAGTGAGTAAATTATTCGTTATACTAAGTATATTTATTTTTAAACAACTTATTATACCTTTTTAATATTTTGAAATGTAACATCATTCCTCTTCCACTATATACATTTAATTGTTTATGATATATATAAGCATGTATTTTGCACCAATTTTACTTTACAATTTGTAAATAATATAATGGACATTATTTATATGCCTATACGTTTTGTTTTAGTGACTATTAATAACTGTGCATAACAGCGGTTGATTTTATATTTCTAATTAATATAAACTATCGGTAATAATTGCGATGCGTTTGCGATATATTCATGAAATTGAACTGGCGTGATCAATTGTGAATTGTGATCAATAAATCGCAACTATATTGCAAGTTGCGCATACGAATTTGCGACTTGTTCATGAAACCAAAATCAAATTGCATCGCAAACGCAAAGCAACTTTGCGAATTGCGACAGCGATTGCTTGATGATACTGGCCACAGCATCATACACTGTGTGGGACAATACCACACATAAGTCAATGGTCAGGAGTTGAAGGCAAAGAACGCTCGTTCTCAACTGTTTGGTCGAGATATATTATAAAGAATGGGAAAAGGTGCACAAACTAGTTAAGTGAGTAGCCCGAATCGATGCAAACTGTTTTACCGGTTGGAAAGCTATAAAAAAGAAGACTATTATAAATATGTGCGCATCATAAATTATTTCTAGTAGCAAGGCTAACCGCAACCTATCACTTTATGATTACTATTGTTTGGTAACAGCCAATCCGTAATTTTGAGTGTTTTCCGTCTACTGTATCCCAGTCCTGAATTACCAAATCATGGGGTCTTATAGACGGATACATTTTGGAATCTTTCCTTATTTTACGCGAATATAAATATTTCAAAATGCAACTGTAGCCTATAATATAATAATGGAATAAGTAATGTACTTCATACATTAATTTTTAGATTATACAAGCATACATGTTTTAATACTTAAAAACAAACCAACCCTTCTTAAGTGTCCGTCTATTGCATCATTTACGCTATTAATGCATAATAATTACTTTAAGATTGTGTAAGATCCTAAAGTGCATATTTCAGAAATATTAAAATTTATAATGAATTAATTAGTTGGATTAATAATATTTCATGTTTTATTTTGTTTCAGAAAATTGGTGAAGCTGATGACACTATTCCTTCAACTTTAGTTGAAGATCATTTTTCTGAAACAGTTAGTTGATATTTAATAATACGGTTTCTTTCGAATATTTCACTTCTATTATTTTCAGTTAGAATTTGTTATTCTAAATTTGAAAGTAACTTATGCGTAATTTTATCATGATATATTAAAAAAATTGTAATTAATATAGCCTATACAGTTTTATACCTGTTTCATATTATATTTTATTATTGCAGTATTATTATTATTGATTTTAACATAATATTTGGTAAATATCTATTAATGCAAATATAATTCATGACGGGTCACGATTGAAAATGTCGAAAACCAATGAAACTGCCTATATTTTGTGATGTTGTATTTTGTTTCAGAAAACTGAAGAAGTTGAAAGGCCTATTGGCGCAGGATCCATGAATAAGGTAAAAAAATTCTGTTGTTGATAAAGTTAGTTGTTGTTATATAATTCAATTTGATAAGAATATTCTAGGTTATGCATGATATATATATATTAAAATTTTTAATACTATTGTGCTAACGGAGTTGTATAAATGCATTATAATAAGTAACCTTTGTACGATTTATACGAATTTTTATCATAAATATAATATATTTAATTAATTAATTTAAACTAAATATAGGCAATAAGTGCTGAACCTGATAGTATGTTATAACTATATTTCAAAAATATAATTTCTTTGTAAAAAAATATAACTAACCGTTGCCAAATATAACGTCGGATTATTTCATACTGACATTAGAACTGTACAGTATATGGTTATACGAATGTTGAGTATCAATTCTGTTTCTGGCATTGACAAACGCTTCTTACGGTCTTGAGCGGCGGCTTGTTAGGGAGGTGGTCTGTGTTTTAATTTCTTCTGTATTGTGGTACCTTGCCTTTTTATCACGTCAGATGCGGTTATTTTTGCTTACGTGAATATACTGGACAATGTTAGTGTACATGGAATGCCAGTCCAAATGAATTTTTTTTCTTAATATTAATTTTTCTACTAAAGACAGTTATCTTTCTCCTCAATACAAAATAAGTATACAGAATAGTTTTATTACACATTAAGTATAGTTAACATTAATGTCTTATGTCATATGATAAGCGCAAACATTTAGTAATGCTTTATACACATGTATAAATAAATATATTAAATATTCCAAAATGCTTTTCCAAAATTCCACAGTACCCTTTTCAAATTAAACTATCTTTACAATTATGCAATACAATTTACATACATATAATGAATAAATGGTTATTCCCTCGATTATGATATTAATTATAATTTCTACTTTAAATAATGCATTATAAATAACCCCTGACTATGTGGTTTTCCATGATTACATTTTATGAGCCTATGCAAATTTTTATCAATTTTATAAACAATAACTCATTTCATTGGTAATTTTGTGTTAAATTAATACAATGTCTCACATTTCATACGTTTAAAAAATCTTAGTATAACAATATAATTTGTCTGAACATTTGAATTATTATTTAGTAGCCAAAATGCATTATCATTAACGATGATTTATTTAATTTATGAATACATAATTGTTCGTAATAAAAAGCTTTATTTTAATTTTAAAAACTTTAATTATAAATAAGCAATCAATATGTATGACATGCACTTAATAAACATTTTAGGGCTTTTACTAATGTTATCTTCAAAATAACAAATAATAAGAAACTATTTAATCTATAATTTTCATATTATTTACTTAATTTAAATATGGTATAAAAAACGGAATAACTCAAAAATATTAATGTAACTCTGTCATGTTAACTTTAGTAATACATACAAATTTAGATAACATGATTGACGAATTTAAAATTATCAAAAAATTGAAAAAAATATTTAAATTTATTTAAGTAAAAATTACTTATGGTAACATTTATATCCACAGTAATATTACTACATTGTAACATTCAGTGCATACCTGAGTATGCAGACATAGATTAGATTATTAAGGCTCCCTGAAAACTGCGATGCCATGCATATATATCATGGAAATAAGAGTATTTTTATTGGAGAATCTAAGTATGTATAGTCATATATAATAATGTCATGTGATACAGATAAATATGAAATATAATACAAGTGAGACACAATTATTCCATGTTAATATTATACGTTATTTCATATGCAAATGTAATACATTAAAACGTACTGGAAATAAATGTATATAAAATATATAATATGTATATAAAGTCTTAGTAATAACAAATAATTTTCTGACTTTTAATAATATTATACTGAGGTACATTTTTAAACGCAATTAAATGATCTATTTAGTTAAAAATTATGAAAAAGTGACATCATATTTATATATTATAACTAATTTTACACAAAGTTGAAATACTTCAAATTGATACTGTCAATAGATTATTTAAAAAAAGTTACTTGTATGAAAAATTATAGTAAAATTATTTTAAAATTTTGTCTTAAACATTTCTTCACATATAGATTAGTAAATTCATTAAATAGTATTTATAAATAAATAAATAAAATTTATTTATTTTGCCATAAAGTAATAAGGTAAAAAAAAATTTAAATAATTTTTTTTAATATGCTTTATTTTATATATAACTTTGCGTAGATAGGTTCAAAAGTAGCAATTATTTATAGTTCTTTTTATAACATTAATGAATCAACAAGAATAAATTATATAGAAGTAGTTCAATATATTAAAGTTGAGCATATCTGTATCTTCAGCTAACTTCATGAAGTAGATTAGACACAAATTTCTCTCAATTATTAAAATTAATAACTATTCTTGTTTATACTTGTATATGTTTGTTTGGGGCCATGTAGCACTTGCCGAATGTCATTTCGCCGAATCGCAATTCGCCAAACAAAAAATGACATCAATAAAAAGTCTCAGTTTGCCGAACAGAAAATGAGATCAATTTAAAAATGCAACAAAAATATAAAGGTAGTTCGGGGTTGAGATTTAAGATTTAGAAAATAGAAATATTCATAAATAGATAATACATATATATAATTCAGTACATTGATAACGCAGTATTGAAAATATTAAAAAAAAGTTTTTGCTGTTCTTAATAATTCAGAATCATGAAAAAATGACAATTCTCATTTTTTTTGTTTTTTTAGTAAGTTACTATAATATAGTTCCAGTGGTTTCTAGTACAGCGGGACCTGTTTCACGTCGCATAAGAATTTTCTTATACTATCTTGTCTCTAACTTGTCTCATTATAAGTATTTTTCTTGTATATAAGCATAATTTTTAAAGATTTTTTTTATATTGATGATTTGCATATTGATTATCACGTTTGTACAATTACATTTGCACATTTAATTATCACGTTTGATTCACAAGTGCCTTTTGTAGTCTATAAAAATGCGGTTTAACTATTATATTCCATCTTAAGAAGGCACAACAGAATTATTCCTAAATGATTTAGTTGCATATTTTATGTATACATATAATATATATTATAATGTATGCATTTGAAAAATGCCCCTATTCACACATTTTCAGAAAGTAGAGCGGGAATAGAGAAAGCTGACGCAATATTCTTCAGCCACTGCTCTAAGCTGTCAGAAAAGTTTAATTTATTACACATTTACCTTCCGTCCTCATAATTTTAGCATCGCAGTTATTATTATTATATAGATTACATATACTGATTATATCATGGTCAAATGCTCTTTTTTGAACAATCAGTACCACAATTTTCCGCCTGTCAAAAAATTCTAAATCCGTCCCAGCTGTATCTATAGTATATATTATAATAACAACGATAATTAATTGCCGCTGTGACAGAAATAGTATCGTTGTGTCTATTATGGACCGATGTTTTCGATATATGCAACTATAGCGAATTTATCTGACTAAGCAATGTCAGATAAATAAGACAAATAAATAAGATAAACTAAGACAGTACAATGTAGTAACATATTGGAATTTGTTAATGAGGAGGATATCAATGATCCATTCAAAAAAAATATTAGACTGGGTTTCGGGAAGAATTCAGATTTTTTAAAACAACATTCGTAGATAATGTATAAAGATAATGATACTTTGAATAATTGAATGGACGTTGAAACATGTGTAAAACGTACGTATCTGTGCTACTGTTTAATTAAAAAAATATAGTTTAAAATATATGTTTACTTTTCATTTTCTAGTAAAAAGTACTATTCATCAATATAAAATAAAAGTAATTAGTTCGCCGTCCTGAACTAAATTAAATATGCATTTTAGAAAATATTTCACCGTTTAATTATTCAGTAACAATATACGTTACAACAATTATACGTTAGATATACTAAGTTTCGTCAGAGTGTGCGGCATAACAGCCTTTAATATCCCGCAGAAAGTTTAATAAATTTTCAAACATTATGCCACTAGATTTTCGAGATTATATTATGTTAGCACACAACGTTTTATTAGTTTCATCATCTTTAATCCATTAATTAACAGTTGGGAAGGCGCTATTCAAATTTGCTAGAGATTTTCTCTAAACATTATGAACCATTTTCAATCTGTAAAGTCATTAGTCCAAAATTGTAGTGACTAGATGAGATGACGCCATTGTTATCGTTGTAATTATTTTTTTGGTTAAAAGTATAAATAGATTAGCTATAACTATGTAAATAAATTTAACCATTTTAACAGTATATATGTTAAGCTAAATTTTGAATAAATGGCAATAATTAATTTCATTAAATAATATTGCAAAAGAATAAACTATAATATACATTATATTATATAAATTATCAGACGAGTTTTGGATACAACTCTGACGGACATTATATAATAATATAATAAATTAATAGATTTTAAAACGATTTTTAAAATCACCATATCACTTCTGGCTAAGAAAATATGTATTTCTAAAGCAAACGATTTTGAAAGCTGAAAATTATTTTATTATTTTTTCACTTTTATCGGCATAAGTTTCATATTCGGCGAACTGTGATTCGGCGAACTGAGACTTTTTATTGCGAAATGCAACTGACCCGTTTGTTTGATATTAAGTATATATCCATGTTACTGATAAATGACATTCTCAGATGCAACACCACACGTTGTTCAATGCAGATCCATTGTACTTGAGCTGCAATATAAAGAATTATATATTATAAATTATATGAAAATTGAAAATTGAAAAAAACATTTAAACAGTGAATTAAATATCCAAATTATATATCCAATTAAAATATATCACTTTAAATAGTAACAGAAACTTATTTTTAAAATTATTTCCTGATTGACGTAAACAGAATTTATGATTGTGGAAAAGTAGCGTAATTAATTTTGTAACATATAAATTAAATGTTGCAATTAATTATAAATATTATATATTTTTTTATTAAATAAAAATATAACAGTAAATTAGTTTATAAAAATTAATAAGTACTAATTATGTATTTATTTATTAATTATCAAATTGAAATAAACATAAAATTATTAATTAATACTACTTACCTGTGTATTGTGCATGCCTGTCTTTGCTACTAAAGTGAAATCGTGACATTTAGTAAAATATATCTTCAATGTAATTGAATATACCCACTGTAAAATGAGTCATTTTATTAAAAGAATATGGGTAAATGTTTAATTATTCATTAATGATATCATATTGTTGTTGTAAACGTTTAGTAAATATAGTGCAATACGCTTTTATTTTAATATAATTAAGTGTCGTATGAAAGTTCCTTTAAGTTTTTCATTAAATATTTTTCTGTGAAACGCTATCTGAGATAATTTTACATAAAATTTCTTTAAATACATTAAACTGAACATTTTAATCTTAGACTGAAATTAACTTAATTTGTTCTGCGCAACGCTAGGCCCTTAAAATTTACATAAAATAATTATATTTAAAATTAAATAAAATTTAACAGAAATTTTGCGCTTAATTATTTTTAGTGGTTATATAACACTAACTATACCCTATTATAACTTTTATACTAATTCTGTATTTATAGTATCTAGTAATAACTACTTAAATGTAATTATTCAGATATCAAGCAATATGACGTGATATATCACCAGAATATTAAAAGTAAAATTGTTTAGCAAAATTTTCATTCTGGCAACTTTTTAAAGTTTATTATTAGGACAATATGAAAACATGTAATTGTACATTTATTAAGTGGTTAACATAGTGATTTACGTTATTAATCATATTAATTATGAACAATTCTATAAATTATAACAATATAGAAACAATTAAGAAATGCATAATATTTTTTTAAAATAATAATAATAGTATTATAAAAAATAACGGATGTTCCAATACTTAGCCCTATCATTAACATTAATATAATAAAAAAATATATTTAAAACGTAATACCTAAAAAAACGTTTACGTTAATACGTAAAACAATAAATTTACTTAACTTTTAAAAAATGAACAGTATATTACACCTGAACGTTTTCGGCAATAATTATTTTACATTAACTGTTTTTATTCCATCATTGTTATTGATATTTATTGTATTTTGCCTAACCTTTTGAAACTATTCTCCTTATCAAACAAATTTGACTTAGTTTGGGAATTATGGGAAATGGTGTATTTATTAATTAATTTTTTTTTTAATTCTTACAATTTATTAAAGAATCTCTCAGATGTCTTAAATAATACTCACAGTGCTAACGGTAGAAATAAATACATAACAAATTAGATACTCCTATTATAATAGGTGTAATAGTGTTAGTTTATAGTTATAGTTATAGTTAGTAATAGTGTAATAGTTTGTTGAAATATTTTCTTTTAATAATTTGGAAACATACGTTGTTGTGTTATTTATAAGTCATAGAAATTTGTTTGAAAAGGTTTTGATAAACATGCATAACTAAAATGCATAAAAAATGTGATTCACCTTTTAAGAATACAAAGTTGTTAATATTTGTATGTTCGCTATTTTGTCTAGGTAGACGCAAAGGATACTACTGACAGAAGTAAGTTATTTTAAAATTCAGTTTATAAATTATAATTTCTATAGAAACTTGTAAACGGCCGTAAATCTGTAAATTTATGTTATGAAGATCATCTATAAGTTTATATATATGTTAGCGGAAATAGGCATAATTATGCATAATACCTAGGTTTTATGGATATTTCCTGTTAATTCTGAATAGGAATTATGCATAAATCCTAAGTGACTTTTAGAAATAAACCCAGACTGAAAAACAAAAAAATAATTTAAATACAATACAATTTCCAGATTATAAAATTCTTATATTGTGTATTAAATAGTCTCATTTCTGATTAATAAGCTCATAGTCATTGGTATTCTTCTTTTTCTTATCTCCTGTCAGTTGCTTCAGATATTCAAGATCTACGTAATACTGTTTGTTCTCTTGGCTTTAGTGTTCTCAAATCACCATTTTGACACCCCTTGTAAAATAAGCTTAGTAAATTCCTCTTCGCCGCCGGTCGTCATAATGATGCGTGATTAAACTAGAGAAATAATGTTTGGGTAACTTGCAAGATAGTTTACATGCTTTAGATACATACGTAATCTAATCGATTATAGGTTTTAATCATAAACAGTTCATACGACATTTTCCAAATGAGAGAGATAATAATGATATAATCGATTATAGGTTTTATGTATAATTTCGTGTTAAAAATACGGAATTATGCATAACTTCAGGAATTATTCAGGAATTTAAAAATAAACATTCTACTGCTCTGTAAAAATTCAATGATCAAGGAGCAATACACCCTTATTTTAACTCATATAGACAGTTAGTATTGTTATTTGCTGCTATTATGTCTTGTGTATTTAATCATTAATGGTAACAATATGTTAACAAATGGTAACAATATGATTGTGTGAGTTAAAACAATGCATTCATTTTGCTGCATGGAGTTTGACCCTCTAGCGTTATAATTTATGTTTTCCTATATTATAATATTTCAATTGTATCATTTGACTTAAATGTATATAAATTATTTACCTAATATACAGAGCAAAATAATGCTTCATTATAATTAAATAATATTCATTTATAATTGAATAGAGTTCACTATTATGAATCATTGTAAAAACGTTCTGACATAAACATAAAACATATTGAAGTATTTTACTCCATCCATTGTTTTTTGTCCGTAATATATATAAATCCGATGATAACTGTCCAAGTCATTTTCATTATGAAACATCTTTTTAGATGTCTTTATTTTATTATTACTCGGCCTTATTTTTAAATATTCAACGACGATTCAACTTTCATTAAATAGCTTTCACGTCTGAAAATTATGATATTGTGATCACTGACTATGTGAATTCTGATTTATGACGTAACTTAAAAAAAATTTTAACATTAAAAAAAATCTTTTGAAGGGGGTTACATGGACTAAGGGTGGGG
>JAUZND010002096.1:0-13074 GCA_034780555.1 Coelogynopora nodosa
TTCTTTGTTATATAGTTACCCTTTCTTTTGATTTATATTTTATTATTTCTGATTTATTTCTTTTCTTTCTATCTGGTCAGCTGATTTTGCCTGATGGTTCCAATCAATTTTAAAAGACTTCGTCTTAAAGAAATATGGACGTGACATTTAAATGTTAAAATAAAATTCGTTTCAATATTCAACCATTTATGACATGTTTTATTGCCGCGATACTATATATTATTCTATGCAATTTGTCCGGCAAAAATTATCTTTTCTTTAGAAAAACATTTTTCTGCGTTTCCCTTCAATATTCCCATATATATATTTATCTAAAAAACCAACACAAACATCAAATATCCACCACCTGCACACTCAAGTGCATGCGGTGACACTTTGCTGATACTTGTGCAGAAAGTCCATCTGACATGAATGCGCGCATGTTGTGTATGCAACTTACATCTGTACATCTGTGCTACACACATTATCATATCGTTCATTAAGAAGGGAACAGCGCGCACTGTAATCCGCTCAGAGGAAATATTACGCTAATCAACCTGCGCCTGGCATTCAGAGAGAGAGAGAGAGAGAGGGATCTTCCATAAATGTAATGTACATTAGTTTCCCTTATTATACTTGTCTGACATTTGTAAGGTAATGCTGCGCCAGGTGGGGGCTTGACTCAGGCGTACATGTTTCAATCTTCATCTTAACATATCACCAACTAGATCTGGGGACTATATTGTAGGTGATTACCTATAAGATAACATGATTTCCAGGGCAAATTACACAAAGGTAAAATTGCGTTGTTTACGATTATATATGTCACGCTTTTGATGCATTGGAAATGTAAACCGTACACTTTCGATATTTCGTGAAGTGACTGACCTATATCAAGGCGAGAATATATGGTAGTATATTTGAAATATGTGTGTTTACAAAGATTTTGAAAAAAATGTATTAATTAAACAAAAAATGATATTCAACAAAAAACAGACGACTAAATTCAACAAAAATACTGAAATATGTTATTTGTTTATTTAATTTATTCGACCTGGTTGACTGGATCCCACAGCAATGCAGCGCAGATTAAATGAACATTCAAAAAGATTTCATATTCAAAAATGATAATTAAATATATAAACTTAAAAAATAATAATCTCTTTAAAATAAATTGTTTAAAAAGTATGTATTTTTAGCATTATTTTAGAGTTGGACATTGCACTATTGCACATTAGAATTTCACAATACATTCAAAATACAGTCGCAAGTTACCTCAGTATTGTACTTTAAAAGTTGACTATCTTTATACATATTACATATTGTAGAACGTTTAATGTGTATATACAATAGTAGCCTATGTGTTATAACTAAACATTCTTTGAGTTATTATGAATCGTTCTTCATCAGATAGTAAACAACAATTCACAAACTCTGGAGTCAAATGCTTTATTAAATGAATTGTGCATTATGTTCCAGAATTATTCTTTTTTCTCAAATGACTTTGAGCTGGATGTTATTATTTACATATATTGAACAGACAGTCTACAATAGAAACCTATTTGAAACTGAGCAACAGAGATGATGGCTCATGGTAGCCCCCATCCCTGTTGCTGGGCATTATAAACCAGTAAGATTTGTAAAAAAAAAGGTGAAGGAATTTTTCTGGACCCACGTCTTTGTTAATGTGGCTCACCCAACACTTGTTACTGGAACCAGTTATGATTCATCTACTCCGGTAATTTTACTAGTTCTACCGCCAGAACTGCATCTATAAATTTGACCAATAAACACTATGTTTTCTGCATTGAGGACCATATGGCCAGGAGTTGATGCTTGGCTTTCATCCTGACATGTTTCAAGATAGCAGATGCACAGTCGACATACTGGAGGTTTACATCCTCAAATGTACAAATATTTTGTTAAAGCTTTCGGGAGCTTTTATAATGTTGTTTTCTATTACTATGGAACCACTCCAGACTTTCAGTATAATATCCAATAAATCCAGACTTTCTATCTGAAATTAGAATTAAATGTTATTCCGTCATATTTCACATAAATGAATGTTGTACCTGAAAGGAAAAGACCTCTGAAACTAAAGTAAGCAAACAAATGAGTCTTTTCACCATGACATTGCTGATATTAGGAAACATTTCAATATAAACATTACCGAAAATCCTAATTATGACAATAAGCTACTACCAACAGTCAGCATTTGTAAATAATTCATAGTTTTATATGCTATTGTTTCATTGTTGTAAATTGTTGATTTAATGACAGCATTTTTATGATTGCTTTGAATGTTTTCTGAAGCTCTCTGATTTCTACAAACATTCATTGGTGTCTTTTTTGGGATCGAATATATTGTGATACTTATGGAATTCTCTATTTTTTGTTATTAAAAATAGAAGACAATCGATCAAATAGTGAGCTTAAACATGTGATAGGGATTGCTAAATCAAAACTCGTAATTAAAATTACAATATATATATATATTTAATGGAGCAACAGACATTTAAACTTGTAAATCAAGTAATGCAATATAAATGTATAACTTCTGATTATCAACTCAAATATGTAGTATATATAATTCAAAATGATTGAATTATTTGAAATATTATTAAAAAAAATGTCGTTTCAAACAAATTATTTATTAGAAAGTAGAATGGTAAAACCCACCCCCACCCCAACCCTTAAAAAATAAGAAATACACCACTAATTATATTGAAATAAGATTAAAATAATACAGGAATGTTTCCAATTTATTCTGTTTAATACATTTAGCTGTTCAACAAGACATTCTTTTTTGTTGTTGATATTTGCTATTTAAAATATAAAAAACTACAATATTTGAAAATGACGTCATACAGAAATCTAAACATAGGATAATTTTAGTTTTTACATATTTTAAATCACAGTACCCTATAGTAATGAAACATTAACGTTTCATTCATGGTATATTTCTTAATTCTTAAACATGGTTCTGGGACACCGTGGAAATTGAAACATTTCAGCTAAATATATTGTATTTAAATAGATCTATACATAAATCTAGAGCATAATCTTAATGTAGTGTTATTTTTCTTTTGATTCTCTCAAATAACATAAGATTCTATTCCTACCAAACATTTAGCCCGTTACTGAAAATATTGGTTTACAACCAATTATAGAACATATTTTAAAGAGTACCCTTTCATATACACCCACCATTCCTACGCTTTATACAGCAACCCCCCTCCTGAGAATACACACTTTATGGACAGCCCGTAATTCTTATTCATATGTATACTATAAAAGTATATCAATTTTAGGATTTTTACCTACATCTGATAACTTTTAGGTCACTAACTGCTTTCTTCTAATGCACGCAAGGCTAGAATGAAGTTAAATGTACCGTTATAGTTTAATTGATAATTTCGTGTTTAGGATTGACTTTTGATTCTTCAAAACTGACAGAAATTCACATGATTAGTTCAATGTAGCAGGATAAATACGTCTATTATTTAGAAAGTATAACATTTTAATTGTCTCAAACATTTAAAAATAACTTTAACCATATTTATTAACTATAAATGTGAAGCGATTATTTAAAATAATTCTATATAATAAATAAATGTATAACCAATGCATATTATAGATTTGAATCATATTTGTGCTTTATATGCCTTAGAAGTATGTATAAATTATTAAAACATATACAATAAATGTTTTGACAAATATTCCCATCATTTTTAAACGTGCATATTACTTGCAACAAATTACTTTTGTAAATATTTTATTCAATAAGAGTGTTATTAATAGACCACAAATTAATCTTAATTTTACTTTGATTTCCAAAATTGTAATCAATAAAAGTTGAAAATCACGGACGTTAGCCATATGTTTACTAATATATGAATTCTAATACAGAAATATTTACTAACTTATCATTTATATACTCCAATCAGTGAAATACTATAATCAGTGAAATTTCGCGATAAACATATGTGATCAATTGTCTTCTTTCCTTTTATCCCAATTATTGTTATTCATCTAATTCAAAGTAAATTCACCCGATTTTTATTATTGAATTTTAGTGATTTAAAAATAAAATATATTAAAATAATAAATACAAATTTACTTTTTTAAATTTTAAATATTTATTATGTGCATGTACATTATAAAATGTAAAATTGTGCATATAATAAATAAGTTTTTACTATTAGAGATGCTATTAATTTAATATTTATAGATAAGATTACCCTACAATAAATTGTATAGTTATTAGCCATAATATATAACCAGACTGTGTTTCACTACGCTTTGCAAACTGCAGGTATAGGTGGTTTCCACCCAAGTCAGAAAATAGGAAAATATTATAAATATATACAAAGCTAGCTAAAATGACGTGTTATATATATATTTATCTATTGCAAAAAATGTTAAAATTTTCAAAAATAGTAATAAAAAATAAACATGTGAAATCCATTTTATTTGGAAGAAGGTAGAGTTACAGTGAGTTAAATATAGAAAATAAGTGCCAATTTCAATAGCAGTATATAAAAGTAGTATGTAATAGTAGTATGTAATAGTAGTATGTAATAGTAGTATGTAATAGTAGTATATACACAACTTAATCTGTATTGAGAACATTAAAAAAAAACTGCCGATCAAAATTTAATAATATATTTACATAACAGTAATATTAACCGAGTTCGTTTACATGTTCATAGCGGAAAGTTTGAATGTGTTTGATCGTATTTCTGAAGCGTTGCTAACTAAATAACATGATCAGTTAATATAGATGGAAACTATCAACTAGCAACACTTCTGCAATACGACCCTTAATCGTACTGCGGTTGTGGAATTATTCAAACAAACTATACATCATCGGTTACCAGCTTATTTTACACATATTATATGTTATAGGATAGCAATAATACTACCTTATTAAATTGACATTTTATTCGACATTATACCATTTAATCTTCATTATAATTTGTAGACTTTTATTATGTTTTCCTGGATTTGAACACAATTACAGGTAGGTTAAACTTGATGGACAACAACTGAGAACACTATCTATCTGGGTCAACATGCACAAAAGAATACACAGATTGAGAAATTTTAATTTATGTCTGGATACCACCTTTTTTAACGGAATGATGACCTTTTTTTGTAAATCTTCGTTGATCATATGGATCCGTTAGAAACCTCTTATAACACACAAGCCATTTCTCAAGGATAACATGAGCATAACTATTTCCGCTTTAAGGTTAGAAAATAAAAGAGGTATTTGCAATGTTCTTATCTTTTCTTTCAGAACCATCACTGCAGAAATATCTTTAGCATATAATTAACGTTAAAAAGAAGATAGTTTTGTGAATGATAGGAATTTTAGAGATATATAGATATATTTGTCAAATATAAAAGTTATTTACAACATATAATTATGTTTAATAACATGATTATACAAATTTTAAAATAATTATGTAAAATGTTGGTAACAAAATCACACCAGTGATGTCATTATAGAATCAATACAAAAATACTAAAAACAACAATTCGCAAATGAAACGGCACTATGTAAAATATGAGATTGCATGTTATTTAATATAAAATGTATCATAGGATAGAAGCAATAATCTTATAACATTAACAATTAACAACACACATCGATTTTATCTTTAACTTTATTATTAAGAAAGGCCCATTTATATACATTTGTTTAGTAAAAAAATACCATAATCTTCAACGGTGATTATTTATTAAACACACGTTACCATATAATAAATAATATTCCTTCAGCATATATGATTATGTTAATACTACATATGTTTAATTACTGATAATGTTAATATTTAAATGTTATATTATATAATTCTGTTTTATATATTGTACATATTCCTAAATAAGTGTTCCCATAAACCACACAATTTAAAATGTTTTAGAATTAAATATAGATATTATGTAACATATTGTATGTTTATCTATAAGTTATTTATATGCAAACTATAATTAATTTATATATGTATGTATGTATATATAACACAAATAAACTTCTTTAATTTTGTTCTTATTTTACTTATTTCAAAGAAATTATTATAATATTTTAACATAGCTTTAAGATAAACATTAAATCATATTATAATTTTTTCATCAGAAATATTAATAAATTAAAAAACAATTATTGAAAGTTCTAAAACATTCCTCAAATAAGTATTGACATAAATTCAATTAAATCTATTTGGGAGCAATTAGAAGGTTTCGAGGACGCTCCGAGAATTGATTTGGTTACTAAAGGACATAGAATTATGTATAACTTTTCCTTGAGGACATCCGTTAACAGGTGCCCAAACATTAGTTTAATTGTATCAGTTGTGATGTGTGGGAGAGGGGGGTGGGGGGGGGGGGGGGCAAATTTAGTGAAATATAAGGTAAAATTAGAAGACCAAAATTAAAGATTTTTTGCCACATTTTCAGTCATCATGGGTTATGGAGCACATGTTTGGCAGCGGAGAGTATTCAACGTGAAATTAATCAGTACAATTGTCGAATTTTGCACAGTAATATTTCATAAATTCAATTTATTTCAAACGCCATGCTATGTTTAGTCAAATAGTCACATGGTACAGCCTGTGTTGTTTTAGACTGTTTAGTTGTATACCTGTTGCTTAGACGCGAAACATGGAGTGTTATTTAAATACAATACAAAACTTATATAGAAATAATGGCGTAGATGAACAATCAATTTTGATATTCTATTATATATTATTTAAAAATGATGTAAATAATGAATTAAAACATATCGTAACTGTCCACGAAATCACATGTCTGTATTTAATATAAATATTTTTTAATGAAATGAAGATTTCCTAAATGTGAAATGACATATATTAAAAGTGAACATTTTTATTATAATAACCGGAAATATATTTCATTTACAATGACACACACCATTTTGAATGTTATGATAATAGAGAAATATTTCTTTACTGTATAATCAGTAAGCTACGTATTCATCGGGGTATTTTCTACTTCAATACTGCAAATATTGTGAGGCAGGCAAAAGTTATATCGACTTATATGGGGCTATGTTCATGTGGCCGAATTCAAAAAATATATAGGCCTCATAAATATATAAGTGCATTTAAATGATAAAATACAAATTCAATTATTAAAAGGTTTAATACAAACTTAAATGCATAAAGCTGTTTTTTAAATATCCTTTTAGTAAAAATAAATCAAATATTTTATAAATTGTACCAACTAAACAATTTTGAATGGGCAAAAATGCACCAGGCTTAAATTTGAAACAATTCATGATTATATGATATACAATTCTTGACATACTAAATTAATTGTAATGGTTATATTATAAGTATTAATTTAGGAAAATACTGGTTCAAAATCGAAACATTTTATATAATTAAAAAATGAGAAAACAGACTTTAAACTGTGGCAAGAACGAACTATAAACGTTAAACATTTTTTACACATTAATGAACGAGACTTTACATGCCTGTCAATGGCAACAAAAGAATAACTAATAAAAAAATAATAATTAAAATAAAATAATTTGACTGTAACCAAATGTAATTGAAGTCTTCTTTTCAGTCTCAGCAACATTCTCTTTAAGCAACATTCACTAAACCAGACGCACTCGAGAAAAGAAAAACAAATCTTGAACTGTAGAAAGTTGTTGAAGTTTACATTTTATAAATCATCTTCAAAAACTTATAATCTCCCACCACACCATTGTGTACAAGTCGAGTTTATTTGTAATTACATAAAGAACAAATAAATGTATATTTTGAAATCGTTTCACAATTTTATTGGCTGTCCTGATATTTGAATATTAAAACATGCCAGTGATGAATAAGTATTCCAAAATTATTAGTTTTGAATAATATACTGACAAAATGAAAGTAAAATATTTGCTAGGCTTTGATAAAAATAAAGACAATTAATGTTCACTTGTGAGGAATGCAAAAGAAAAATTACAATAAAAGGTAAAGTTTTATTACAATAAATTAATTAATTAATTACAATTTCACCTTTTATCAGGAAGGCATAATCATGGTGTGAAAAATTTCAATATTAATTTTTCACACCAAGGAAGGTGAAAGCTCGGATTTATTGCATTAATTGTAATAAAAATATAACTTTTATTATGGTTTTTCATCTAGGGTTAAGTTAACATCATGTTCATATTTTAACAAAAAATAAAATTGTTGTTTATAAATAAACAATGATCCGATTTTTTATAATTATTTAAAAAAGCAGGTCTTCAAATTGCCAAATGGAAGTTACAAGTGTATGTTTCTTTGATAATTCACCTTTACTAAATAATATACTTATAGTAATTATTATAATTATTTGTTAATCGTTACTTAAGGAGAATACATTCCGGATTGAAAATACAGCAACAATGGGGAACCCAGGGAAATTTTAAGTATTTGTGTAGGAAGATTATTGAACTGGTTACCTTGAAGTGGTTACGCGCGAGACAGTGAATAATATTGTTACAATAATCAACAGCAATATATAATCAACCATACAGTATGAATGTACTATCTGAGAATATGAATGAGTATTTAAATGGGAGAAATAATATTTCTATTGAAAACTATGGCTTAAAACTTCCATTGAAAGTTGCAAAATAATTTACAACGTGTGCCTCGTAGTATAAAAATATAAGATAATAATGTAGATGAACATATAAATAAAAATGATGCGTATAATTATGGGTATACAAAACAAAAATATCATAAATAATTACATAATACTTATTTAGACAGTTTCACAAGTGATGCAAGTATGCTAGTAAGATAAGAATCAATACAATTGGTAGAAAGTTTATTTTTAAATAGATACCACGTTTGGAACCGTTTTGGAGGCATTGCTTAATTTATTCCAATTTATATGCTTGCAGTTTCCATTATTTCATTTTGGAAAATGCCTGTTAAGTTATAAGTTATATCTATATATATAAATAGATTCCTATAAGCACATACATACGTTATTTGCAATGTATATATAATGAAAAATAACGTATAATAGAATAAAACTAATTTCATTTTTGTAGAGCGTTTTCAATATTTTAACGATATAAGAATATTAATTAAATCATGGTAGTTAATAATACTGACAAATCAAATAACTAACATTAATTGATAATATAGTCTAAAATATAGTCAATAAAAGATGTAATAATCAAATTATTTTGTAAAATATTTCTACAATGCACTTTGATTATTACATCTTATATACAATATATAGGATATATGATAATTATTTATTGAGGAATTTTTTGGGTTGTACAGCTTTTATGAAATAATTAGAGGTAATTTTAATTCAAAGTAATCTATATCACTTTTAGAATATTCGTTCATTTGTGGATTGCATTTGTGAAGCCATTTTATTTTTCGATTAAAAAACATTTACATTTATATTTTGTCTTTGTGTGGTTTGTATTTTTAGCTGGAGACGTTTTTTGACTTTTGCTAAACATTCTCAATAACATAATTTGATTGTTATACGAACAAAAATAATCGCTTTAAAAGCAGTTAGAAATTAATGATAATATGCAATTCTTAATAATAATACTTAATTCCTAACGTTCATAATTATTGCTTTTGTTAAGGATTTACTGGTATGTGTCAGTTTATCTCTCTTAATTGATTACTTGTTAATGTATGCGTCCTATTTAAGGTCATCTTGAATTATTAATAATACAAAGGTAGGCCGTTGTTTTCCATAAATATTTTGTATACCTTTCATTTTGATATTTAGATTAGGAATTTGTTAACTAAGGATTTTTATTGTCTATGTCTCTTTGTAATACAATAATGTTTTTATCAGAATGAAATAACTGTACATACATTGTATATGTATCAGAGGGAAAAAATTCTGTCAGATAAAGTCCACAAATTATTGATATATAATAATAATATAATAGAAAGAGTCCAAGGTCAGAACCATGTGGCACTCCATTCTTTGGTAACGTATTGTCTGATTTTTAATAATATATTTCCATAAAAAGTTATCTTAACCTGTTAAACAACTTTCCATAATTTTATGAAAAGGTCCATCGATACAATTTATTAGGATACTTTGTCTATCAAAACCTCTTCTCAAATATAAAATATTCTGCAAGCAAAGTACACATGTTTTTCTATAATTTTTCAATTATTTGACCATATCTAGAAATCAAGGTATTTATAATGCTGTCCAGAACTTTCTAAATCCATTGTGTTCACAGAATAATATGTTATTTTTTCAATGTTATATGAATTGATTCATAATTCATAATTTTTCATAATTTCATAATTTCATAATTCATAATTTTTCAATGTTATATGAATTGATTCATAATTCATAATTTTTATTTATGTTATGTATAATCATAGTAAAGTATTATTTAGTATATTATTGACTATTTTTTAATATATATATAGGTATCTATGTCAAATTTAATTTATACATAGGTAACTAAATAATTTAATATAAAATATTTTCTAATCGTAATCAAAAATGTTAGAATATAGATTGTTTTTTGTGATGTATATTTTACAGAATATATTACATACATAACACACACTGTTAATGTTATTAGGTTTTATCAATTCAAAAAATTATTTATTATAATTTTAATTTCATAATTTTTTAAAATTATGTTACTAGATATGTAATTTGCTTCATATTAAGTATAGATAAGAAAACAATTCTCAAACAAATCCATACAATTACTTCCAAAGGCTTACACTGCAGTTGATTTTAACTGAGAAAGCTTCTACGAATATAGAATATGGGAGCTATGTATACTACGTTTTTTAATGCAGGTTTAATTAGAACTGAATAACATTTATTATTTAATTAATTTAATAAAAATCTTAAACTATGAAAATAAATATGATACAGTAATGCAGATTATATTAAATACACTTGACTACACGGTAATTTGACGGCCTATAATTATTAACGAGTTTTCGCGCGGTAATTAACTGTAGCCCAGATGTTTAAATTATTAAAAAATAAATGTCAAATAAACTACTGCAAAAAGATAGAATTATACTTAGTTAACGGTAAACATTTTTTCAAAAATAATATTCTGTTTTAGTGGACAAATCAAATGATTTAAATCAAATTAAAACTGACATATAAATAAACAAAAACACACGTGTTCATGTTTAAATGTTTTTGTATTTATATTTAAATCAATGTGAAACTGAAATATGAATTTTATGTTTAAATGTTTTTGTATTTATATTTAAATCAATGTGAAACTGAAATACGAATAAACAAAAACACACGTGTTCATTCTCAATCCTATTTTAATTTAGCATTGATTTAAATATCTGATTAATGAGTTTTTATTTATTCTTATATGTATGTATACATCCTTATTACAAGATAAACTATAATTTCAATCTAAATGATATCAAATTCATTCGGTCAAACCTTCCAAAACATACACTAACCCTATTAATACACCATGATCTCAACTAAATTATGATAGAACAAAAATATTGGTTGACCATATACATTGCATATACATAATGTATATTAAACATTTTAGCGCGCCTGGTTGAAAAGCACTCAATATATTAATGAATGATAAACCTTTTTTATGAATCGCTAGACACACATCTCTGAGTTGTCAACTGAATAGTATAAGTACATGCACGATGCTCCACTAATTGTCATCTTTCTCCTCGCGCGAGAATGTGCTCTCTCATAATCACACAATGTTCCCCTCTCACTTTCCCTCTCTCTCTCTCTCTCTCTTTGACATCATCAAACCTTGTATGTGATGAAAAAAGTGCAAGAAATCTCAGGAGACTTTCATGAAATTAGGCTATTTGTTGCGCAAACATCTCATCTACTGCATCTACCGACAATCTCTCCCTCAGCTCAGTATATACAGTGGGTGGGTTGGGTATACAACACGATTTGATTCGGGACTAATTTTGTCGATCACTGTGATTGTCTGTTCGGTTTTCAAACCTTAAATGTTTTTCTACTGAAAGGTGGTGGGTAAACAAGTTTAATAATGTATGCATTAAATAACTGGAACAATATTGTTGGGCTCTTTCGTGAATTAAATATAATATAATAATTCTGAGGATTGTTAATGGAACAAACTATTCAAAATACTAAATTAAGTATTCATTATGTGATAAATCATCCAAATAGTAGCGCCCGAGCTTGATTAAAGTTTGCGCCCCTTAAGGGTTAAATTACCTTTTACATTTATACACATTTAGTAATATACTATTTTGATTTGATTTTTGTATACGTTATAATATTTTTGGAGCTACTATAGATGGAGTGCGTGTAGTTTTTTAAAATGCTACGGGGGGCACTCTATACTGTGTATTGTATATATTATCCATTGTTCAGCCGAATCCATTCATTCTTCAATATGCGAAAATCTTAATTACCATTTACGGTTTTAAAGATAGCATCAATCAACAGTTTATATTTTAAACGATACTACTTTTCGTAAGTAATACAAAACGAATTGCGGTAAGAAACTAATTATTCAGTATATACGGCGATTATTTACATCATAATCCATTATATCCGTCGATCATTTACATCGTAGTCCATTATATCCGTCGATCATTTACATCATAGTCCATTATATCCGTCGATCATTTACATCATAATCCATTATATCCGTCGATCATTTACATCATAGTCCATTATATCCGTCGATCATTTACATCATAGTCCATTATAACCGTCGATCATTTACATCATAGTCCATTATATCCATCGATCATTTACATCATAGTCCATTATGTCCGTCGATAATTTACATCATATTCCATTATATCCGTCGATCATTTACATCATAGTCCATTATATCCATCGATCATTTACATCATAGTCCATTATATACGTCGATCATTTACATCATAGTCCATTATATCCGTCGATCATTTACATCATAGTCCATTATATCCATCGATCATTTACATCATAGTCCATTATATCCATCGATCATTTACATCATAGTCCATTATATCCGTCGATCATTTACATCATAGTCCATTATATACGTCGATCATTTACATCATAGTCCATTATATCCGTCGATCATTTACA